>VBSM01003211.1:1632207-1682512 GCA_008086735.1 Cheirogaleus medius
AGCAGCACAATTCACAATTGCAAAGATGTGGAAACAACCCAGGTGCTCATCAATTCATGAATGTATTAATAAAATGTGGTATATATATATACCATGGAGTATTATTCAGCTATAAGAAACAATGGTGATATAGCACTTCTTGTATTTTCCTGGATAGAGCTGGAACCCATTCTACCAAGTCAAGTATCCCAAGGATGGAAAAATAAGCACCACATGTACTCACCAGCAAATTGGCTTTAACTGATCAACACCTAAGTGCACATATAGGAATAACATTTATCAGGCATTGGGCAGATGGGAGGGGGGAGGAGTGGGTAGGTATATACATACATAATGAGTGTGATGCTCACCATCTCAGGGATGGACACGCTTGAAACTCTGACTCAGGGGGAGGGGAAAATGGCAACATACATAACCTAAACATTTGTACCCCCATGATATGCAGGAAAAAAAAGAATATGTTGGATGGTGTGGCATATATAATTATAAAGGCAGATACATTTTCCTTTTTTGATGAGAGTCATACAAAATAGAATTTGTCAGAATTCTAGCATATGTTGAACACAATGTAGGTCATTAAACCAAAGAGTATTTAAAATTATTCACAGTAAAAGAAAAATTAAACATCTTGTAATCTTGTAGATTACAACTGGAAGAAACTTGTTAAAGGTTTTTGCAAATTTTAGAACCAATTTAAAAGTGTACGTGGTGTTAACAATAATAAGTTGTGAAGCTAAAAAGCACATTTCTAAACTACTTATAACAAAGCAAAGGAATTTTGACAAAAAAGAAAAAATTATTTTTATATTTTTTACCAAACTTAATATTTAAAAATATGTTATATATGAAGAGTAAAAGACTAGTATGTAAACAAAAATTTTAAAAAGTATAAAAAATTAGGACAGTGTGTCACACAATCAATAAATTTAAAAGGTGTTTATTTTACTGATCAATAAAACAGATTTCAGCTTTTAAAATGTGCAACTAATTATAACTTATTATATTAATCTAAACACATATTCAATTCTGCAGCTAAATTTGGTATTCATATTCTTAAAAGGATATCCCTAAAATAGTTCATATGTGTTTGGCTCCAATAATCTTGAATCTATTTCTGTTTTCAATAATCAAGAAGACAAAGGATTCATAAATGGATTTATAAAACTAGGCTGGGTGCTGGGGCTCATGCATGTAATCATAGCACTCTGGGAGACCGAGGTGGTCAGATCATTTGAGCTCAGGAGTTCGAGACCAGCCTGAGCAAGAGTGAGACCCCATCTCTACTAAAAAATAAATAGAAAGCAATTAGCTGCACAACTGAAAATATATATATTTAAAAAAGCAGCCAGGTATGGCGGCACATGCCTGTAGTCCCAGCTATTCGGGAAGCTGAGCCAGTAGGATTGCTTGAGCTCAGGAGTTTGAGGTTGTTGTGAGCTAGGCTGATGTCATGGCACTCTACCCTGGGCAACAGAATGAGCCTCTGTCTAAAAAAAAAAAAAAAATTATAAAAATAAATTCTCTAAATTAATAGGAAAGAGACAAACAATAGAAAATATTGAACAAAAACTGAGTCACTTCATAAAAGAGGACACACAAATGACCAATAAATTATATGAAACTATGTTCCCATGAATTAGTTATCAAAGAAATGCAAATTAAAACAAAATGAGGTACTGTAACACAGCAAACAAAGTGCTTATGATTTTTAAAAAATTGATGACACCAAATGTTAACATGGTGTAAAACATCTATGACTTTCCTGCACCACTGATGCCAATGGAAATCAGGCAAACCATTCTGGATAAGAATTAGGAAGTTGCTGATAAAGATGAGCATAAGCATGCCCTCTGACTACAAAATTTTATTTGTAGGTTTATACTCAACATAAATGTGTACCTATGTTTGGCATAAGGGAGATTTAGAATATTCATCACAACACAATTTGTGATTGATCCAGTCTAGTAACCACTCATCTGTCTATGAACAATAGCATAGATAAAAAATAATAATTGTGGTGTAGTTTACAGTGAAATACTATAGAGCACAGAAACACTATAGAAATACTATAGATTACTACTTGAAACAACATGGATGAACTTTAAAAACATTATGTTGAGATAAAGAAGCTAGACACAAAGAATGCATACTCTATGATTGCAAGTAGAAATTAAAAAAAAAGAGAGAAATTATATTGCTAGGAGCCTAAATAATGGAAGGAAGGTGAAAATGTTGACAGGGTGAAAAAAGAGAGAGGCTTATGGGATCCTGATAATGCTCTATTCCTCGACCTGGGTAGTGATTACCTTTAGATTTGTATACTTTTTTGCATGCATGCTATATTTGCATTTCAATGAAAAGATTATTTTAAAAAATCAGTCTATGTAACTTCCCTCCATAAATAGCTCTGCCACATCAATAAAATAAGTTCCAAATTCTTTAACATTTTAGACATGTAAAAAATATATAAAAATCATACACTATAAAATTCACCTCTTTAAAATGTTCAATTAAATGTTTAGTATACTGACAATATTATGTAACTATCACCAGTATCTAATGTCAGAACATTTTTATTACTTCCCCCAAAGAAACCCAATATGAATTTGCAATCAATTCTGATTCCCTTTCACCTTCAGGTCTAACAACCACTCATCTACTTTCTCATGGATTTGCCTATTCTGAATATTATATGTATGTGAGTTCTAATTTCTCCATATCTTGCCAATACTTGTTATCACCTGTCTTTTGGATTACAGCCTTCTGAGTGGTTATGAAGCGTCATCTCATTGTGATTGTGATTTTCATTTTCCTAATGACTAATGATTTTGAGCATCTTTTCATGTGTTTATTGACCATTTCTATATCTTTTCTAGAGAAAGGTATATTCAAGTTCTTTGCCTATTTAAAATATTGGGTTATTCAAAAGTCATTCTATGAAAAAGATACCTACACTCGAATGTTTATAGTAGCACAATTGCAAAGATGTGGAAACAACCAAAGTGCCCATCAATACATGAGTGGATTAATATATTCAGTATATGTGTACCATGGAGTTCTACTCAGCCACAAAAAGCAATGGTGATCTAGCACCTCTTTTATTATCCTTGATAGAGTTTGAGCACATTTTACTAAGTCAAGTAACCCAAGAATGGAAAAATAAGCACCACATATACTCACCAGCAAATTGGTATTAACTGATCAACACCTAAGTGGACATATAGGAATAACATTTATCAGGTGTCTGGCAGGTGGGGGGGCGGGGATGGGTATTACATACATAACATTTGTACCCCCATAATATGCTGAAAAAAATAAAGAAGAAAAGAAGAAGAAAAGGTTAAAAAATATTGGGTTATTTGTCTTTATATAATTGAGTTATCAGGATTATTTATATTCACCTGTTTTACATTAGACATGGGGATTGATTCCAAGACACCTGTGTTTACCTAAATCTTTGCATATTCAAGTACCCTGACTGGCCATGTGGAACCTGCTTATATAAAAATGTCAACCTTCCATAAACATGGGTTTCACAGTCTGTGAATATTGTATTTTAGATCTATGTTTGGTTGGGAAAAAAATCTGCCTGTAAGTGGACCCACACAGTTCAAACCTGTGTTGCTCAAGAGTCAACTGCATTCAAAATACTTTTCTCTCACCAGACACATGATTTGCAGATGTTTCCATCTATTCTGTGGGGTGTCTTTTCATTTTCTTGAAAGAAAATTTTGATCTTGCTATACAGTTAGATATAAGGAGTAGGTTTTAATGTTTAATAGTAGAGCATAGTGACTATAGTTATCAACAATGTATTATATTTTTCAAAATAGCTAGAAGTGAGGACTTGAAATATTTTCAACACAGAAATGATAAGTATCCATGGTGAGGAATATTCTGAATACCTTGACTTGATCATTACATATTCTATAAATGTGGCAAAATATCACATATACCTCATAAATATGAGCAAATATTATATACCAATAAAAATTGGCTTTACTGATTTTATCGATTTTTGCTCTCTATTTTATTCATGGTTTTTCTAATCTTAGTTATTTCCTTCTCTCTATATGCTTTGAGTATATTTTGCTCTCCTTTTTTAATTTTTAAGGGGGACATTTAGATTTTTTATTTAAAATATTTCTTCTTTAATATAGGTCTGTATACCTTAAATTTGCCACTGACCACTACTTTCACAGGATTTAATAAGTTTTGGCATGTGTTGATTTTGTTTTCATTCATCACAAAGTATGTCATAATTTCTCATTGTGATTTCTTTCTTGACAAATTGGTTAATGAAAGATGTGTTGTTTAATTTCACCATATTTCTGAGTTTCAAAAACTGCTTTGTTATTAATTTCTAATTTACAAAAATAAGATGTTTAGGAATAAACTTAACAAAAGAAATTAAAGATGTATACTGAAAACTATAAAATGCTGATAAAAGAAATTAAAACAGATACAAATAAATGGAAATGCATCTTATGGTCATAGATTGGAAGAATTAATGTTGTTTTAATGTCTATGATATCCAAAGCAATCTACACATTGAATGCAATCACTATCAAAATCCCAGTAATATTTTTTACAGATTAAATCATCCTAAAATCCATATGGAAGCATAAAAGACCCCAAGTAGTCAAAGCAATCTTGAGCAAAAAGAACAAAGATGGGCCATTATACTTCCTGATTTCAAAATATATTACAAAGCTACAGAAATCAAAGTAGGTATGGTACTTGCAAAAAAACAGATACATAGACCAATGGAACAGAAAAAATAGCCTAGAAATTAATCCCTGCATAGATAGTAAATTGATACTTGACAGGGAACCAGGGATATACAAGGGGCAAGGGATGGTCTCCTCAATAGATTTAATTAGGAAAATTGGATATACACATGCAAAAGAATGAAATTGAACCCTTATACCATTCACAAAAATCAACTCAAGATATACTAAAGATTTAAAACCTAAAACTATAAAATTTATAGAAGAAAACATATGAAAAAAAGCTTCTTGACATTGGTCTCAGCAATAAGGTTTTGAATATGCTATCACAAACACAGGAAACAAAAGCGAAAATATACAAGTAGTATCACATTGCACTAAAAAGCTTCATAACTGCAAAGGAAACAACAAAATGAAAAGATGACTTATAAAATGGGATAAAAACACAAAATATATATCTAGTAAAGGGTTAAAAAGCAAAGTATATAAGTAATATATATAAAATATAAGAGCAAAAAATTAATTAACTAATTAAATAAAATAAACCAATTAAAAGTGGGCAAAGGAACTAAATAGATATTTCTAAAAAGAAAACATACAAATGATCAACAGGTATATGAAAAGGGCCTCAGCAGCACTAATCATCAGGAAAATGCAAATCAAAACCATAATGAGATATCATATCATATTTACTAGGATGACTTTTATTAAAAAGACAAAAGATAAAAAGTGTTGGTGAGCATGTGGAGAACAATGAATGCTTTTACACTACTGGTGGGAATGTAAATTGGTTCAGCCATTATGGTAAACAATATGTAGATTCCTCAAAAAATTAAAAATGTAACTATTGTATGATCCAACAGACCTACTTCTGGGTGTATATTCAAAAGGAACTACAGAAAAAAAAATGTACTTTGAAAATGTTCATTACAAAATAATAGTGACAAAGTTCAAACAATTAAATGTCCAACATATGAGAATAATTAGATTACAGCATATTATTTCAATGATTTTTGCAGTTTTTAAAAACTTTTAAGATTGTACCATAGGACAAATATATACCAGATTAAGTGAAAAAACAATATAAAATTTCATGAGCATATGAAAAACTTTGATAAACTACATAGGCATATAGATAAGTGATGCATTTAATATGGAAATACAAAGAAAATAACATCATAGGATAATATGAATGATTTTATTTAAAATCTTTTTATATGTTTTTATAAAATTATTTTCACATTGAATAAAAATATTTAGAGAAAAAATAACTCGGATTCACATTGGGACACTGAAACTAATTGTAATTACATCTATTTTTTCTTTTTTTGTTAATTTCAGAATATTATGGGGGTACAAAAGCTTTGGTCACATAAATTCCCTTTGCACCACCCAAGTTAAAGTTACAATCCTGCCCATCCCCCACACAGTGTGCACATCACCCATTAGGTGTGAATTTGCCCATCCCTTCCCTGCTCCCACCTGCCAGATCCCCGAAAATGTTACTTCCATATGTTCACATAAGTGTTTTTTTTTGTTTTGTTTTGTTTTGAGACAGAGTCTCACTCTGTTGCCCTGGCTAGAGTGCCATGGCATCAGCCTAGCTCACAGCAACCTCAAACTCCTGGGCTCAGGCAATCCTTCTGCCTCAGCCTCCCAAGTAGCTGGGACTACAGACATGCGCCACCATGCCCGACTAATTTTTTCTATATTTTAGTTGGCCAATTAATTTCTTTCTATTTTTTAGTAGAGATGGGGTCTCGTTCTTGCTCAGGCTGGTCTCGAACTCCTGAGCTCAAACGATCCGCCCACCTCGGCCTCCCAGAGTGCTAGGATTACAGGCGTGAGCCACCGCGCCCGGCCCCTGTTCACATAAGTGTTGATTGATTAATACCAATTTATTGTTGAATACGTGTGGTGTTTGTTTTTCCATTGTTATTATACTTCACTGAGAAGAATGGGCTCCAGCTCAATCCAGGATAATACAAGATGTATTAGTTCACCATTTTTATGGCTGAATAATACTCCATGGTATACATATATCAAATTTTATAATCCACTCATATATTGATGGGCACTTGGGTTGTTTCCACATCTTTGCAATTGTGAATTTTGCTGCTATAAATATTTGAATTCAAGTGTCTTTATTATACAATGTCTTATTTCCTTTGGGTAAATACCCAGTAGTGGGATTACTAGATCAAATAGTACTTTTACTTTTAGCTCTTTGAGAGTATCTCCACACTGCTTTCTACAGGGGTTGTACTAATTTGCAGTCCCACCAGCAGTGTGAGAGTGTTCCAATCTCTCCACATCCACACCAGCATTTGTTGTTTTGGGACTTTTTGATATAAGCCATTCTTACTGTAGTTAAGTGATATCTCATTGTGGTTTTGATTTGCATTTCCCTGATGATTAGAGATGATGATCATTTTTTCATGTTTGTTGATCATTAGTCTATCTTATTTTGAAAAGTTTCTGTTCATTTCCTTTGCCCACTTTTTAATGGGGTTGTTGGATTTTTTCTTGCTGATTTTCCTGAGTTCTTTATAGATATCAGCCCTTTATCTGCACCTCTCACCTCTCACAAAAATCAACTCACAATAGGTAACAGACTTAAACCTAAGGCATGAAATGATAAGAATTTTAGAAGAAAATGCTGAAAAAAACTTTTGTAGACATCAACCTAGGCAAAGAATTTATGAAGAAGACACCAAAAGCAATCACAAAGACAATAAAAATAAATAAATGGTACCTGATCAAATTAAAAAGCTTCTGCACAGGCAAGGAAACAATCATTAGAATGCATAGACACCTTACAGAATCAGACAAAGTATTTGCATGCTACACATGTTATTACAGCTATGTTTTTATTCTTTGTTTTTTCTCCTAATCATTTTCAATGAAAATGTGACATCTATTTTTATCAATGGAGGAGAGCAGTAGATTTTCACTGACAATGGTTTCTGCATAAGGTTCTGTAAAAGGCTCAATACACGGTTTTAAAACAAAATAATGGTAATAGCCATTGTAGAGGTTGTGGGACAAAGAAAACTAAATTTCCCCTGGTTTGCATGAATTTATTTTGAAAAGCAATATTTCAAAGCATACAAATGTGTATCAAACAAATATTTTATTTTCATGAAAAGGATTTTACCTATGTTATTAAACATAACAAAATGTAGCATTCTCCAGTCTTTAATTACCTTTCTAAAATTATTCTTCACAGAGAGGTTAAGGGTTACTCAGATATTTCCTTAGAGATGGTGATGTTAAGGATGACTCAAATCTTTCTTCAGAGGGCTAGAAGACTAGGTAGTACTAAAGCTCTCATCTCTGAGTTACCATCTTAATTTTATTTATTTATGTTTTTAATGAATTTTTTAATTTCAGCATATTTCATGAGTACAAATGTTTAGGTTACATATATTGCCTTTGCCCCCCTTCCAAGTAAGAGCTTCAAATGTGTCCATCCCCCAGATAGTGTGCACCACATTCATTGGGTGTGTATATACCCATCCCCTCCTCTCCCTCCAATCTGCCCAATACCAGATGAATGTTATTACTCTATGTGTATTTCAAGTGTTGATTATATAATACCAATTTGATGGTGAGTACATGTGGTGCTTGTTTTTCCATTCTTAGGATACTTCACTTAGTAGAATGTGCTCCAGTGCTGTTCAAGATAATACAAAAGGTGCTAGATCACCATTGTTTTTTGTGGCTGGGTACAACTCCATGGTATACACATACTATGTTTTATTAATCCATTCATGTATTGATGGGCACTTGGATTGTTTCCACATCTTTGCAATTGTGAATTATGCTGCTATAAACATTCAAGTGGAGATGTCTTTTTTATAGAATGTCTTTTGTTCTTTTGGGTAGATGCCCATTAATGGGATTGCTGGATCAAATGGTAGATATACCTGTATCTCTTTAAGGTATCTCCATATTGCTTTCCACAGAGGTTGCACTAGTTTGCAGTCCCACCAGCAGCATATGAATTTTCCTATCTCTCTGCAACCATGCCAAGATTTATTGTTTGGAGGCTTTTTGATAAGGGCCATTGTCACTGGGGATAACTGATCTCTTATTGTGGTTTTAATTTGCTTTCCATTGATGATTAGAAATGTTGAGCATTTTTTCATATGTTTGTTAGCCATTAGTTTATCTTCTTTTGAAAATTTTCTGTTTATCTCCTTTGCCCACTTTTTTATAAGGCTGTTTGATTTTTTCTTGCTGATTTTCCTGAGTTCCATATAGATTCTAGTTATCAGTCCTTTGTCAGATGTGTAACATGCGAACATTTTCTCCCATTCTGTAGGTTGTCTGTTTGCTCTTGTGAGAGTTTCCTTAGCTGTGCAGAAGGTTTTTAATTTGATCAGGTCCCATTTATTTATTTTTGTTGTTACTGTGATTGCCTTTGGGCCTTCTTCATAAATTCTTTGCTTAGGCCAATGACTATAAGAGTTTTTACAATGTTTTCTTCTAATATTCTTATAGTTTCATGCCTTGTGTTTAAGTCTGTTATCCACCATGAGTTAATTTTTGTGAGAGGTGAAAGGTATGGGTCCTGTTTCAGTTCTATATGTGGCTATCTGATTTTTGAGGCAACAATAAAAAACCTTCCTAAAAAGAAAAGTTCCAGACCAGAAGTTTTCACACCTGAATTTTATCAGACCTACAAAGAACAACTGGTGCCTATCCTCCAGAAATTATTCCACAACATTGAGAAAGAAGGAATTTTCCCCAACCTGTTTTATGACCCCAATATCACCCTGATACCAAAACCAGGAAGGGACACAACAAAAAAAGAAAACTACAGACCAATAGCCCTTATGAATATAGATGCAAAAATTCTCAACAAAATCCTATCAAACCAAATTCAGGTACTTATCGAAAAAATAATCCATCATGACAAAGTGGGCTTCATCCCAGAGATGCAGGGATGGTTCAACATGAGCAAATCTATAAATGTAATTCACCACATAAATAGAAGCAAAAATAAAGATCATATGATCCTCTCAATCGATGCAGAAAAAGCATTCAAAAAAATTCAACACCCTTTTATGATAAGAACACTTAACAAAATAGGCATAGACAGGACTTACCTTAAAATGATTAAAGCCACATATCACAAATTCACAGCCACCATCATACTGAATAGGAAAAAACTTAAAGCATTCCCGTGTATAACTGGAAACAGACAAAGTTGCCGTCTATCAACATTTCTATTCAACTTAGTGCTGGAAGTCCTAGCTAGAGCAATCAGACAAGAGGAAGAAATCAAAGGCATCCAAACGGGGATGGAAGAGGTCAAACTATTGCTCTTTGTTGACAATATTATCTTATATCTAGAAAATCCCACAGATTCTGCCATGAGACTACTGGAATTTTTCAACAAATTCAGCAAAGTCTCAGGTTATAAAATCAATGTACAGAAATAAGTGGCATTCCTGTACAGCAACAACAGTCAAACTGAGAACCAAATCAAAGACTCAATACCTTCACAATAGCAACAAAAATAATAAATTACCTAGGAATTTATCTAACTAAGGAGGTAAAAGATCTCTACAGGCACAACTACAAAACACTGAAGAACGAAATAGCAGAAGATGTAAACAGGTGGAAAACCATACTATGCTCATGGGTCAGTAGAATCAACATGCTTAAAATGTCTATATGACCCAAAATGATCTACAGATTCAATGGAATCCCTATTAAAATACCAACATCATTTTTTGCAGATCTAGAAAAAATAATTCTATGCTTCATATGGATCCAGAAAAGACCCCATATAGCAAAAGCAATCGTAAGCAAAAAGAACAAATTGAGAGGCATCAATTTACCAGACTTCAAGGTATACTACAAGGCTATAGTAATTAAAACAGCATGGTATTAGCACAAGTACAGAGACATAGACCAATGGAACAGAACTGAGAACCAAGATATAAAATCATCCTCATATAGCCATGTAATCTTTTACAAAGAGAACAAAAACATACACTGAGGAAAAGAATCCTTAACACCTTAATTTTAATTTAAACAATCATTCCTGAAACAAATATCAAATGAAAATCACTGGTTTGGACACTTGGCATTAACATCCTATACATGGCCATCGTAACCCCATTATAATTCATTAAGTGAACCCAGGACAGAGGACCTAGAAACAGAAACAAAAGTGTGGGAGATAAAGTCTGCAGAGAAAATCTTGTTGTAGTTCTTAGGGGAAAGCTGAACCCACCCGAGGACATGGTATGTATGGCAACAGGTGACGCACATACAGGGAAAGCACAGAAGCTCGCACAGCTTCTCGTCCTAAAGCATTGAGCTTTCGTTGTTTTATCTGATTCTTGGAAAGTTACAACCTCCTACCCACCCTCCCCCAGGAATTTCAAAACAGAAAAGACAGAGACAGTGGAGGCAGCAGAAAAGCGAGAAGAAATAAGTGAGAGGAGTGAGAGACACTCCTAGAGGCAAAAGTTGTGAGAACAGAAGTCTAAGAGAATGCCAAGGAGGTAAAGAAAGTATTTTAGTCTTTTCATTGTTTTCTCCTAGTGGCAGATATCAAAGAGGTTTTTTTTTTTTTCTGTGTGAGTTGTTGAGTGGTGGTATGTGCTCTCTGCCCTTTCACTTATCACCAGCAAGATTGTGTATAGCAAAAAGTGAATATGCAATGTCTTGCCCATGTCTAAACCAATAAAATAAAACTTTTGTCTGTAGTATTTATGTTTGCAATGAGACTTTAATCTCTTGGAAAACACCATTTTCCACAAATGAATGTGATCCTACTTAACTTTTTTCTACCCTCTAAGCACATGTATTCCCTTCACATTCCTCTTGGCACTAGAACTTGGTCCTGAAGTTGTATTGAATTGATTGAGACTTCTTTTAACACCTTTAGATATGTCTCATTCCCTTGAGGGCCATATACCTGGGCTTCAACATCTAGTTGTTTTCTAATTACCTGGAGGTGAGCAGATGCAGTGTGACCCTCCAGCAATAGCTCTCCTTACTTGGCCTCACTGTCTACCATGATTGGCCAGGCTTCTAGTTTTCTATACCTTGGGTTCTTCACACCTGCCCTTAACCTCATGGTCTTTCTCCAGGAGTTTGGAGCCCAGCCTTGAACATTAGCAAGCCATCATTAGTTCCTTAGAGAATGAACTTCCTTATGGTTTACCAGGCCACAATTTGACAGATCTTACCTTATTTCTTACCTAAAAATCCACTGAAAGTGAGCACCTATTTTATCTGAGCTCTGTAACTTACTGCAGGTTTGATATTCCTCACTGTGCTTAACCCCCATAAGATAGAACTTAACACTACCCCCTTGGGCTTGATTCTTGGCTTTGGGCCTTTACCAGTAGTCTAATTCTCCAAGATCAGACAAGTCCTAGCCGAGCACAGAAATTTACATCCTTATATCTCACCAGCAATTATATGGCAGGTAATAAACAAAACCGACAGGAGGAAAAAAGAAGCCAGTGAAGAAGGATAGATTTAACTGATAAGCCAACCTGGACTGATCATTGGACAGGTGAAAAGGGAAAGGACCTCAAAGGTTATCTCAAGGCAGCATTAATGTGAGAATAAGAATGCCAATAGAATTGGAAATAGGGAGTTCATGCAACTCCAGTGTGAAGTATGGACACGGTAGAAATATGATAAAGGTAGGACTGCAATCATTTGAATAATTTAGAACAAGTAAGTTTAATAATAAGACCTTAAATACATGTGTTCACTATGATCACTTATGGGAGAGAGAGAGAAAAATTGGTTGCTTTAACTATCATTGTAGTCAGGAAGAATTGTACTATCATCAAAGTAATAGAACACTAGGAGATGCTTTTGCACCATGTAGCCACAGGCCATTCTCTTATATATTCTCTCAGTGTAAAGAGGTACTGAAATGAGCCAAAATGAGGGGGCGGGAGTTATAATGGAAGCCACACTGAATTCATAACTGACCCAGAAAACTTCCAGTGGCAGATTTCCAAAACTTACTTGGAAGCATGAGTATCTATAGAAGCCTCAAGAGAATCTTCTAATAAACTTTTAAGAAAAATTTAGAATAATTTGGATTTAAGAAAAATTGCAAACATAATACAGAGAATTTACACATACCCTACACATAGTTTCTCTTATTATTAACAACTTATGCCAGCATGGTACATTTTTCACAATTAATGAACCAATTTTGATATGTTTTTATTAATAGAAGTCCATAGTTTACTCAGATTTTCTGAATTTTTGCCTAATATCCTTTTTCTATTGCAGGATCCTATCCAGAATACCACATTGAATTTAGTTGTCATATCTCCTTAGGCTGCACTTGGCTGTGACAGTTTCTCAGAATTTCCTTTTTTTCGATGACCTCGACAGCTTTGAGGAGAAGAGTACCGGTCAGGTATATTACAGAATGTCCCTCACATGGAATTTGTGTGATGTTTCCCTCATGAATAACCTGGGATTTTATGTATTTTGGGGAGAGAGTCACAAAGATAAAATGCCATTTTCATCAGGTCATATCAAGGGTTCTCAAATATTAATATATACTACAATTTATAATTGTTGATTTTAATGTTGTTTACTTGGCTAGGTAGTGGTTTCAGGTTTCTCCATAGTGTAGTAATTTGCCCCCCTCTTTTCAGATTGTACTGTTTGGAAGGAAGTCACTATGCAAAGCTGACACTTAAAGAGTGAAGAGTTGTGTTCTACCTCCTTGAAGGAGGAATATCTACATACATTTTTGGAATTCTCATTCTTTCTTTGCTTATATACAGTCATGTATCACTTAACAATGGGGATATGTTCTGAGAAATGCATCATTACACAATTTCATCATTGTGCAAACATCATAGAGTGTACTTTCACAAACGTAGATTGCATAGCCTACTGCACACCTAGGCTATATGGTATGGCCTATTGCTCCTAGGCTACAAACCTGTATAGCATGTTCCTGTACTCAATACTGTAGATGATTATAATGCAGTGATATTTGCTTATCTAAACATATCTAAAGATAGAAAAAGTACAATAAAAATATGGTATAATTTTTTCACTAAAATGTCACCATCAGTGAAGCAAAATTATGAGCTTCAGAATGGAACAATTTATTTTTACCACATATTAATGTCAACAAACAGAAAAAGGCAAAAATTCAAAATAGTAATGAACAAAAGAAAAAAACACAATTCACTCAAAAGACAAAACTTTGTGTAAAAAAAATACTTAGTCTTATAAATAATTAGGAAAATCCAAAACAAAATAATCTTGAGAGATCATTTCGCATACTTTAGATTAGCAATGTTTAAAATATGTGATGACTCTAAATATTTGTGGTATGGTTGAATAATTCAACTGGAGTTAAGAATTTGTACAAATTTGCTGGATAGGAAACTGGAAGTTGATAATACTGAAAGATAATGACCCAACTACTCACATCTGAGCAAAGACCCCAGAGAAATTCTCACTCATCTGCCCAAATCAACACATACAAGTGTGATCATTAGAGATCATCATTTGTAACAGCAAAAGTTATAAATAATTTAGTTACGGTAAGTAAATTGATGAATAAATTGGGTATTTTATGATAAATTTTAAAAACTGTGGTATAAAAGAGAAAAAATTGTATACTTTTATAGGCAACTTGACTATAATCTTTGGAACCATTGTCTTATATGTGGCCCATTGTTGACCAAAGCATCATTATCTGGTACGTGATTGTATATTAAATAAATAATTTACTTATATCATTATGAACTCACAGACTTTTTATTTCACATTGGTTTAAAATCCAATACCACTTTATATTGTTGCTCAAATTATATGCAGTATTGGTCATTGGGAGCTCTTTTAGTTGGCTTCTGTGTCTGTTTGACATACATCCATTATTGAGGGATGTTTTGTTTGTCTGTTTGTTTTTAGTACTCTTGTTTTCTGGCACCACAAGATACTCCAGATTCATCTTGTGTGTTTCCCGTCCCAGTCCTAGAATCATCCATTTCCGTAAGGATCTCTGATTCTTTTCATTGGACAATAATATTAAAAACAAGATCTAAGCACTAAGTAATCCTTGTTACAGGGTATCCTTTCTTCTTGGCCCTCTCAGCTGACAGACCAAGGAAAGACAGTCATCCCTGGGTATCCATGGGGGACTGGTTCCACAACCCCCTGAGGATACCAACATCCATGGATACTCAAGTCTCTTATATAAAATGGCATAGTATTTCCATATAACCTACACACATCCTCCTATATATTTTAAATCATCTCCAGATCCTTATATTAATAACACCTAATGCAATGCCTACACATCACTTTATTTGTATGGATTCAACTTTGTACTCTGCACATAGAAAATTCAAGTTTTGATTTTTGGGAACTTGTAGAATTTTTCTTTTCTCAAGTATTTCAGATCCATAGTTGCTTGAAGCCCTAGATATAGAACTCATGGATTGGAGGGTCAAATGTATATGTGTGTATACTAACACATGTATATATGTGGAAATATGCATTTCTATATTGAACCATATGTATCTATATTAGGCTAAACATGAATTCATACTGATATCTCCAACTCTAATGCATTGCAGACTTCTCCCCTACATATCTGTAACTTTCTACTCCAATAGTGAGAAACCTGATTCTTACCATCTGCCATCCACTTACTTAATTGTTCTATCCCAGTATACATACAGAGCAATTTCATGTTTGTTAAGCTGTGCCACTGCAGAAAAATAAACCTTTATCAATTAGGGTATAGTGCTCATGTAGAGTTTCTTTTGCCTTTAGTCTTCCAGACTCCACTTATTTCCAAAATTACTTAGGTCAGGAACTTTCCCCCCATTCCTTGCCATGAGGTTGTTTCATCTGTTTGTAATACAGTTAGATTCTTTTGTCGCCATCTGAATTCTATTGAACTCTTAATTTTTTTAAGTGTGAATACTTTTAAAAAGTTCATTCTTTGTGCTGTAAAGTTCTGTAGGTTTTGACAAATGCGTAGTGTCACACATCCACCATTATGACATCATACAGAATAGTCTCACAATTCTATACATTCCCCTCTGCTTTGTCCCTGAAACAGTAACAACCACTGATTTATTTATCATCTCTAGAACTTTTCCTTTGCTATAATGTCATAAAAATGGACAGCTAGGGCCTTTTCAACCTTTCTTCTTTCACTCAGTAATAGGAATTTAACATTCACCCATGTTTTGTAATGGCTTAATAGCTCGTTAAGTTTTTATTACTGAATAGTATTCCATTGTATAGATATACTTCAATCTGTTTATCCATTCATCTATTAAGGACATCTTAATTGCTTCTAGTTTTTGGTGATCATGAATAAAGGTGCTATAAATATTTGTATACAGATTTTTTGTATGGGCATAAGTTTTCACCTCAATTGGGTGAATATCTAGGAGTATGATTGCTGGGTTATATAGCAAGACTATAATTAGCTTTATAAAAAGCTACCAAAGTGACTGTGCCATTTTGCATTCCCAGCAACAATGAATGAGAGTTTCTGTTGTTCAATGTCCTCCCCAGCATTTGGTATTTGCAGGTTTTAGGTTTTGTTTTAATTTTAGCCATTTTAATTGTTGTATAGTGGTACTCCATTGTTTCAATTTGAAATTCCCTAATGGCACATATTGAGCATATTTTCATGTGTCAATTTGCCATCTGTGTATCTTTTTTGATTCAGTGTCCAGATCTTTCGCCCATTTTAAAAATTGGGTTGTTTGTTTTTATATTAATGAGCTTAAGAGCTCTTTACATATTTGGGTCATAATTTTTTATAGCATATATTTTGAAAATATTTTCTTCCAGTCTGTGCTGTGTCTTTTCATTCTCTTAACAAGGATTTTCACAGAGCAGAAATTTTGAATTTTAATAAAGTCCAACTTATCAATATTTTTTCTTTCAAAGATAGTGCTTTTGGTGTTATATTTAAACTTCATTGGCAGACCCAAGGTCACCTAGGTTTTCTCAGCATTTTTTAATAAAGAGTTTTATTGAAATATATTAAATAATATAGAGCATTAAGGTACACCAATCTTAAGCTTGCAGCTTAATGAATTATTATAGAGTTAGGACATCCACTTAACTACAAACTAACTGAATATGCAGCGCTATGCCATATATAGTATAATAGATCTCCATAACTTCTTTTTTTATTATTTCAGCAAATTATGGGGGTACAAATTTTAAGGTTTCAAATAATGCCCTTGCTCCCCCTCCCCCCACAAGTCTGAGCTTCAAGCGTGACCATCCCTCAGACGGTGCACATCTCACTCATTGTGTATGTATATACCCACCCCCCTCTCCGCTCCCACCCGCCCAATACCCCATTAATGTAGTTCCTATGTGTCCACTTAGGTGCTGCTCAGTTAATACCATTTTGCTGGTGAGTATATGTGGTGCTTGTTTTTCCATTCTTGGGATACTTCACTTAGTAGTATGGGTTCCAGATATCAGTCAGAGTCAAGTACGGAAAACAGAGTGAAAAATAGGTAGTTCAGTGGAAGAGACTTAGCATGAGAACTACCTAACAAAGCCACTTGAAGCATCATAAAGTCAAACAAGGGATAGGAGAGCAATCCAGCCATTAGCCACAGTAGAAATCTTCTACTCTTAGAGCTAGGAGAACAATGTGAGGAGGTATGTACAGAGGCCAAAAGTCCAGTTACCTGGTAGAATCCAAAGTCAGAACAGAGGCTTCCAACAAGATTAGAGATCACACAGAAGATGCAGCCGGTGCTAAGAAGAGAGAAAATGTTGTAATTCTTCTCCCTCTGTATGCTGTTCACCTGCCAATGTCCCCTTTTGGATGAACTTAACTTGTAGTTGGGAAAAGAGGCTGAGAAATATAGCATCTATCTTTTTTGTGCAGATCACAGGGAGGTCACTCAATGCACCCAAAGAGCCAAAGACAAATAACGGGAAACATCTCTTTGGAGCCAGTTGCTGCAGGGGTGGGGAAACTGTGGCCTCTTAGGTCCTTAACTGCAGCCTTTTGACTGAATCCAAATTTCACAGAATAAATCTTTTTAATCCTGTAATTAATTAAAAGGCAGCAGGTTTCCCACCCCTGTTGGGGTGTGACAGGGAGACTGATAGGACTGACTCTTTGGGAAAAATTGCAGACTAAGGGGGCTTCTCTCAAAACCAAGCTGTGCTACCTAAGGAGAGAAATGATCAGGAGTAAAGGGAAACTATTCTTCTTACTCTCTTCCATGCATCCACTCCTGGATATTTTGCTCTATCAGAGTACTGAAACCTAAGTTGACTCCATCATTCCACAAAATTGCTTTAATTTATGGGTAGTTGCCAAAATTCATGTTTCTAAGGAAAGGATGAAAACTGGAGCCTCCTGTTCCTCCATATTTTACTCTTCAGAATATTTCACTGGTTGAAAATATTCTTATATTAGACAAAAGAAGAAGGAAATCAAATGAAGTCAAAGGAAAAAATAACTTTGCTGGTTTTAAACAAATACAAAACAAGTCTGGAAGAGAGAAATCATTTCCACAGTAGCTAATTTAGTGGGACCTTACCAAGATATTTTAAAATAAAATGGAATGGAACAGGATAGAATAGAGCATAAGTGGCATTGCAACATGCAAGGACTTTGGGAGAAAGTATTTGTTCAAAAAGTTTTAAAATTCAGCTGTGTAGGTGAGTTATTTAAAGTTGGTTTCATTTCACTGAAGAGGAAGCAGACAAGGATAACTTCATTTAAGAATAGCAAGTCAAGACCTTTTAAGGAACAGAGAAAGAGGAAAGAAGATTAAATGCTCTTAGAAAAAAATTCTAAAGTGGCAAGTGAAATGCAAATTTTAAATATTCCCCAGCTAGTCAATAAATCCTTACAAATGGGTGGATTGTTCATCAGAATTGAAATAAGTCCTTGAACTTTGATTTTCATTAGTCTGGGTACATGCTGTTTAAAGAATCTTTAAATTTAGGTCATCACCTGTGTTGCAAAACATCTGACAGGAGAAACAAATTACCTCCCCACAGACTCATCTTCTTTTCCTTCATTTTTCTCCATTATTCAAAATGAAGATAACAATGACCCCCTCACTGGGTCTTCATCAAGTGTTTTTGGCTGGAATAAGTGTCTCTAGTCAAAAGAAGGGTTTAATTTCTGGAAAGGCAATTTTAGTTGTTTTGATTAGGCAATTCTGTGACAAAAGAACTAGGTATTGCATCTGAGTGGAGCCAGCTGTGTTTCCTTTGTTAGCTGCTGAGGTGTTTAGGAAGGCGTCTTGGGGAACTGATGACCCAGCAGGTGGGAGATGGATAGGCCAGGAGGGCAGAGTGCTCTCCTTTCAGCCAAAATTGTGATTGCTCCTATTACCAACAAGAGGGTTCATTTTGATATTTTACTAGTATTGTAAGATTTATCACTTAGGACCATTTTGGCTAAGAAAGGGAAAAGCCAAATCATGTTCCTTAAGAGAGCATATTGACCTTCAGTTCTGAAGAGCTCAGAGGTGGCACTGGCATCAGACACAGACTGATTGGAAGATTTGACAAATCCACCGGGATCTGGTTTCTCCCACTCTTGTTTCTTCACTTGGCTCTCCTCCTCGTGGATTTTCACAGCTTGAGAACCTCCTGCTTGCAAAGAGTCTGAAGCAGCTTTGGCATATAATTCTTGGTCTCAGCTAGTGCACGGGAAAGTGACAATGGTCCCTTTCTAAGGATTCCTTGCAAAATCTTTTGAATCAATGACTATAACTTAGTGCCTGGCTTTAACAGAGGTCATATCCTCCATAGAGACCCATGCAATGTTTGTGAGTTGTGAATGGAGGAGAGAGAATCCTTTAGAAGGAAATGAAAATATTTGAAAAAAGGGAAGATGGTGGAGTGGAGACAATATGGCTGACCAGAGACATCACCTACCAGTTCGTCTCAGAAAGAAAAAATAGTTTTAGATGAAAAAGAAAAACAGACAAACATAGATCAGGTATAATTCCAAGGGAAAAGTGCCACAACCTACCAGAGATTCCACAGGAAGAAGTTGTAGGGCAGAAAAAGAAAGAGCAAGATATCAGCTGAGATCAACCCCCAAGAGGCTTGGAGTCCAGCAAAAAGCACAGGTGGGGCTGTTTGTTTCTCCCTCCCTCACATCCCTGGCAGTCAGCAAGCTCCCGAGCTGCTGGAGAGCCTTTCTGCCCTCACAAGACCCAAAGCTGCTGCCACATGTGAACTGGAGCTTCTTGAGGACAAAGCACCAGGCTGCCAGCTCCTTAGGGATGCTTCTGGTTACCACAGACTGAGCCAAGATGCCAGGTGCCATATTGCTTTTCCACCCACTGTATGCCTTTGTCCTCCCCAGGGAGCTTCAGCCCCTCAGTTTTCTTCTCATTCATTCCCACACAAAAGTTTCCCAACTCTGTCCCAGACTGTGGAAGCCACAGGGGCTGGTGGGACCTATGGGATCTGCATGATCCCAGAGACTGGACATTCCAGGTGGGCAGCCTTCTGGAGAGAGGGACAGAGATGATCAGAGTGCTAGCTTTCCTCCATTCAGACTATTCTCCTCCTCTTCCCCCCACCTCCCCACAGCTGCCAAGAGATACTTTTGAGCTGGGGCTCTCTGGAGCAGCTATTTCCCCTCCGTTGATGGATCCACCATACCAGGTCTTCCACAGAGAATGAGGCTCAAACCTTTTCTCTTAAAGACCTGCAGAGAACTAAGGGGTGCTCAGATGGTGAGCTTCCTGCTCATCAGACTTTTCTGGTGCTGCTTGCTCGGCTGCTCCATCAGAGCAGGGCACTCCCCAAAGCAGAGGGACATCAAGCCTGCTTGAGCACACCATAGACAACTCAGGACCAGCACACATCTCATTGGCACAGTCAGGGATTGACCTTCAGGGACCCAGGCAGAGGCTCACAGGTCATATCCTGTACCCTCAGGACTCAATCATGTTGCTTGGGGACACAGATGGGAGATTTGTGAACTAATCTCAGGAGGTGAGGGAGCCCTCATGGGCAGAAATGAAAAGAAAGTGCAGCTTGTGTACCAGCTACATCACACTCATTGAGCACCCTTCCCCACACAGGAAAGCCATGCTCTCGGCCCAGGGCAGGATCCTGGACAGGGAAGCTCCCAGCACACAGGGAATTGCTGGGGAGCCGGGCTGGTTTGGGATCCTACCTGTGGCAAACTCTGGAGGGAGACCAAAGAGAAAGAGCCAGGGGAAAAGTGTGAAATCCGCTCCTGACAGCCAGATTATGAATCTCACATGGCCCTCCCTCACAAGCAGACTTTCTGGCTGGGTGGGGCCACTTTAGCCCTTCTCTGACAGATTTCCCCAGAAGACTAGGATCAGACCTTTGACCCCTGCCAAGACAGCTACTTTATCAGCTTTTATGGACCCTGAGGACAGGCTCACCCAACCCAGCCTGGCCCAGCCTCACTCTCCTACCTGCCTCTGCCGTGGTGGAGAATAAGGACTCATCTGGAAGTTCCAGGGCCCCACCCACCACTTGGGGCATTCAAGTGCTTCTCCTGAGGAGCTAGAGCTAGTCACAGGTCCCCCAAACAATACTGCAGCCATTCCATCTGGTAAGCACCACCAATGACAGGGAAATCAATTTACACATCTTTATAGCATTTATTGACTCAACTATACAGGGTGTGGTCAATTCTTACCTATGAGCACCACCTATTGTCTCAGAGATTAAACTGGATTTGCCAATATAATTCATACTATTAAGAAGACAACACAGCTGGGAACAGAAAAAAGATCTCAAAGACCTCCTCCATTATCAAAGAGAAATAGAGAATCTGTCTACACATATAGTTCATCACTCCTCCAGCTTACAAACAACTACCATCTGAGAAAACCACCACACTAAAGATATCTATAACCAAGGCATCCATCCAGAACCTAGACTGCTACCAAACACCCACAAGCAAAACTAAAGTTTCTTACCCAACATATGCCGCAGACATGCCCTTACAAGTGTGTGTATGGGAAAGCCCCAGCTAAACAAAAGTAAATCCAAAAATAAGAAGTGACAGTTAATCCAGATGAGAAGGAATCAGCACAAGAACTTTGGAAATATGACAAATCAGAGCAAAAGGACACCCCCAAAAGGGAACACCAACTCTCTAGCAATGGTTATCAACCAAAATGAAAATAATGAAATGGCAGATAAAGAATTCCAAATATGGATTATAAGGAAGCTCAATGAAAGCCAAGAGAAAATGGAAAACCAACTCAAAGAAACCAGAAAAAGGGAAGATGGAATGGAAGGTGGTTAAACACACACACACACACACACACACACACACACGGCAAAAAATGAATATCCACTTCATATGGTAGTCTGGTTACTTAGCCATGGTGTAACATCTTCCTGAAGTAAAATGTGATTATTGTTTGTTTTCTTAGTTCTTTTTTACTACATCCTTGAATGGATTGTATAGCTTTGAGAAAAATGTGGAGAATGTGTAAGTAATCTTTTGCTCTGAAGAAAAGGGAAAAAGAGCATTACCATACACTGACGACTACTGTGACTTCCTTTTTAAAAAGTGTATTTTGTTTACAGTCAAATAAATGGTCTACCACTGAATTATACTGAGGTAATGCATATGTTAATTAGTTTTATTTTGCCATTCCATAAATGGCATACATAGTTCAAAACATCGTGCTATGCACAATAAATATATACAACTTTTATGTTAATTAAAAATAAATAGGGCTGGGTACAATGGCTCATGCCTGTAATTCCAACATTCTTGGAGGCCAAGGTGAGAGGACTGCTTGAACTCAGGAGTTCGAGACCAGCCTGAGCAAGACCCCACCTCTACTAAACATAGAGAAATTAGCCAGGCATCGTAGTGCACACCTGTGGTCCTAGCTAGTTGGGAGGCTGAGGCAGGAGGATCACTGGAGCCTAGGAGTTTTAGGTTGCAGTGAACTATGATGATGCCACTGCACACTACCTGGGGGGACAGAGTGAGACTCTGACAGAAAGAAAGAAAGCAAGCAAGAAAGCAAGAAAGAAAGAAAGAAAGAGGAAGAAAAGAAAGAGAAAGAAAAGAAAGAGAGAAAGTTTCTTCCCTGTATTTAAGACACACAAATAGATATTAAAATAATACATTGAGTATCTGTGGTTTCAGAACCCTAATAAAAAAGAAATATTACCAACAAAACTAAATAGCCCTTGGAACCCTCCCCAATATTTTTCCTGCCTTTCTCAAAGAAACACTGTCTTGAATTTAGTGATTTTTATTCCTATTCTTTTATTCATATTTTAACTAAAACTTGTATGAATCTCTAAGAAACATGAAGTATAGTTTTGCATGTTTTTATACATATATAATCATTTGTATTTTGTAATTTTTTTCTCAATTATGTTTTATAGTATGTAGGTCTAGTTCTTTCATTTTGCTATTGTGTGTATTCCATTTTTTGATGTTTGAATATATCATAATCTGTTCATTCTCCAGGTGATGGACATTTGCACTGATTCCAGATCTTGCTGTTAGAAATAATATTGTTATGAGTGTTTTTCTGTATGTTTGCTGGCATAGATGTTCAAGAACACTTCAAGGATATATACCAAAAAGTGGAATTGCCAGCTCAGGGAAGTTGTGCAACTTCAATTTTATGTTATTGTCAAATTGTTTTTTAAAGAAGTTGTACCAATTTACACATTCACTGGCAAAGTCTAAATATCCCTGTAGCTCTATATCCTTGCCAACATATGATATCAACAGACCTTTTAAATTTTTTGCCAGCAAAATCATGTGTTTGTGATTTGAATTTGAATTTTCATGATTACTAATGAGATAGATCATTTTGCCATATCTATACTGGTTATTAAAATTTCTTCTGTGAATTTTCTGTTTACATCTTTGCTGCTCTCCTCAGGTTATTTAACTTCATAGTGCTTTATAATTTTTAATTTTAATTATTATGGATACATAATAGTTGTGCATATTTATGGGTGAATATGGTGTTTTGATGCAGACACAATGTGTAAATGATCAAATCAGAGTAATTGGGATATCCATAACCTCAAGCATTTATCATTCCTTTGGGTTAGGAGCATTCGAATTCTAACTTTTCAGTTATTTTGAAATATATAATATTACATATTTATTATGTCTTTTTTATTGGAGAGGGTGTCATGTGTGTTGCAAATCTTCTTTCTTAGTTTTTAAATTGTCATTGTATAAGGCATATTTCTTAATAAACAAAAAAATTAATTATAATATTATTGAAATTACTTCATATTTTTTGCCTGTTGTGTCCTAGTTAAGCAATTCTTTCCTACCTTAGTTTAACAAGCTGTTTTTCTATATGCCCAGTGGGCTTTCCCCATTGCTAGGTGAACCTCATGGCAATACTTCCACAAGAAGAAGAAAGCCCATCACAAAGAGAGAGATGGCTGGAAACCTGTTCTAAATTAACTATGTCTAGAAATCTTTACCAAGCAAGTAAGCTACACCAGGAAAAAATTATTTCTTTTGGAAATATCCTTCATCCCCTATAAGATGCCTGTGGAATCTTGAACAACAGGAGTGCCCCATCCCAGCTGCATATAATGCGGCTGAAGGGCAGCTGGAGAAGGCCTTGAGTGCAGGTTCGAACACACACAAACCTATGCCTATTGTTTTTTTGAGGAGTTCTGGCTCTTTCACCCAGACTGAGTGCAGTGGTGCAATCATAGCTCACTGCAGCCTTGAACTCCTGGGCTCACATGATCCTCCCGCCTCAGCCTCTGGAATAGCTGGGACTACAGGCATGTGCCATCGTGTTCATCTTTCCTGAGCATTTCATGCATCTTTTCCAAGTTGGCAGCCTGGTCCATGCTGTTGAGTGACCCACACTTGAGTGGATGAAAACTACCCCTCTGTGTGATTCTCAATTTGAAGCCAAAACACTAGTGCCTACTAACCCCACCTAAGATTAGGAACCTTGCTCTCTCTCTCTCTTTCTCTCTCTCTCTCTCTCTCTCTCTCTCTCTTTCAAGTCAGAAATATTTTCATCTGCCAACCAGAAAAGTATTCTGAATATGAAACATGTAAGGAAGCTGCTTTTATCCCTGACCTAATTTTTGAAATCATTTTAATTTAAGAACTTTTCTCCAGTATTATTCTTATGGCCATTTGAGGCATTGGGGTAGTGAAGTAAAGAAAGAAGTCATTTGGGCTACAAGAAACTAGGATATATTGTCACCTAGTTTAAGTCTACCAACATAGAGGAGCAAGCTCTGAGGTGTGCCAGTCTTTGATGAGACTGTAGGACTTAGGCTCTTTGTTAAATTGCAATAAAATCTCCATTCTCCTCCCAATCCCCTCTCCCTCTCCCATCACTATAACGACTCATATCTTATAATAAGTAATCAGATCCCCTGTTGTCTCAATCTACTCACTGTACCACCAATCAGTCTGTGAATGGCCCAGGTGCCTCTGGAGGTTTCCTGACACTTCAACATGTGCCCTAGATCTCCCAAGCCCAGCATGCTTGCATTTGCAAAGAACCCCTGAGTAGAGCGAGAGGCTAGAGTGGTCAGGGTGGGGTCAGTGGGAGGAACTAATCTGACGTGACAGTAAAGGTTCTCTCCATGCAATGGTACTCAGCATTTCAGTTTCAGTTTCTCTCATTTTTAAAAAAATTTACACAAAATTGAGCAATATCCCAGTGACTTGTTTCATAATTCAAACAACTGATTTTATAAACTATCATATATTGAGCTATTACTTAATTTTCCTTCTTGGACATCAGGATGAAGAAATTATATTGGGATAGTTTTGTGGGGATCATGCCCCTCTTTTTCCCTTTCCTCTTCCCCTACTCTATGTTTCTCCCTTTAATTTAATAGCTTATATTGCGATAAGCAATGTGTTTGGGGTGGGTGAGGTTGTGATGGTTAATTTTATGTGTCAACTTAAATTGACTGGGCCACAAGCCCCAAGTTTTAGATCAAATATTATTCTGGGTGTTTCTATAGGGTTTTCTTGGAACAGATTAACATATAAAAATGTGGAATGAGTAAAGCAGATGGCCCTCCCTAATGTGGGCAGGCCTCATCCAAGCAGTTGCTGGTCAAAATAGAACCAAAAGGCTGATCCCAGGGGAAGAGGGAATTTTTCCTGCCCAACAGTCTTTGAGCTGGGACATCAGGGTTTGTTTGTTTGTTTGTTTCCTCTGCCTTCACACTTGAACTGAAATATCGGCTCTTGTTGGGTCTTGGGCCTGCTGGCTTCCGGGCTGAAACTTACATGATCAGCTCTCTTCGGTCTCTAGCTTCTTGACTATAGATCTTGAGACCTGTCAGCCCCCAAAATCATGTGGGCCAATTTCTTATAATGCATACACACACACACACCCTGTTGGTTCTGTTTCTTGGTGGAACCCTGACTAATAAAGGACTGTTGTTACTCAAAGCTCAAAGTGAGATCATGGGGTCTTTTCAACCTTGAAGAAAGTCATAATTATTTTAAAGGCTGTTATACTTTTCAAAAAAGAAAGACCCAAAAAAATCCTTCAAAAGTCCTTTCCCTTTCATGCTGGCTATCCAAGGCAATTCGTTTTATTTTGATTGTGCACTTTCCTTTGCTCTGTCTCAGCTTTAGAAAGGTGGATGTTCACCTCCCTAGGAGAGTCTTTGTCTAGCTCTGCAGAGCTCTGGCACCATTAGTCTGATCTCTTCCTTTCTTATAAAAAGCAGCATGCATTGGCCATTGGGGAGGGGCTGGTCACAGGTAGAAAGGGGACACCAGCTACTCTTCTTCCAGAGAGAGTTGACGTGAGTATTGCTATCCAGAAAATTGTATAAAGTCTCTATAACCAGGATCATGACCACAAAGTCTTCTGCCTGGCATGCAAACACTGCTCATACTCACTTCTGCCTGGCATGGAAACACTACACACATTTGAATCTCTGCCTTGGATAAGACTGTGGTTTTCTCCCTGGAAGCAAGTCTGGACTCTGTCCACACAGGGCGAGCACACAGCATGATGCTAGGTGAATGGTGAGAGGTTGAAGGGTGGGGGAGTGAATAGTGAAGCATTGAAGAACAATGAGATTGGATGGGAGGAGAGAGGTGAACCCCTAACAAACAGATTCTCACTGAGTCTGTTCAGTCCTTCAGCAAACCACCCCTTCCAGATGTCCTGTGTCGAGATGGAAGAAGAGCATTTGAGCTCTAAAAGGGAACATTTGGGATCCCAGATATGGGCTGCACGACCAGGTCCAGGGCTGGTCCTTGTGCTGATGTAGAACCTTCAGAGTTACATGCAGTTTTCATGAGCCAAGTCAACACCCAGCATCACAGCCTAAGAGAAAACTTTTTGTGGATGATACGGTCAACTTAGATTGAAGGAAATTCTCACTCAATCTTTTCTGTAGTGTTTTTCCAGCGTTATTCTTCAGGTCCTGGAGGGCCAAACCTTTGCAAACTGTAGTTTTAAAACTCAGAAAACACAATGATTTCTGGAGTCAGGGTGATCCAGAAAGGTCAACAAGTTGAGAAGGAGTCCCAAGAGTGGCTCTTACTGGAGTAATTTCCTTCTCTTCACTTGAAACTTTCTGACTTTTCATCCTTTTATGGGTCTCAGATTCCAGGAAACCTATTTTCAATGATCTGTTCTCTGCCTCTACTTTTTTACTTAAAGAAACAAAGAAAGTGTTGCAGAATCTTCTGTATATAAAGGAATCAACATCCTATTTAAAATAGTGATTAAAATTCCAACCACAGATAAACCTAGATCTTTGCATTTGATCTCGTAGGTGTCTCCTCTATGGGGTCTCTTTCTTCCATTCACACTTCTGCCCCCTGCCCACTTTTGTTGGCTCCAAGGAAATGCCACTTCCCCTATGTTGTTTTTAACCTCTGGCCCAACTATTGATGTTTTTAAAAATCTAACCTCTAAGCATATGAGACAACACTGAATTTCCAAAAAAGACTTGGTAAAAGCTAAGGACGCTAAAAAGAAAAGAAGCATAGAGAAGACACAAAGTAAATAAGTCATTCAACTTTCATTCTTCATTCAATCCTTTATTCAATCAACAAGCATTTATTGAGCACCCACTAAGTGGCAAGATCAGAAGATATAATGATGAGCAGTCCACAAGCTCCTGCCTCCATAGAACTTACAGTCTAGCAGCAGTTTGGGTTTATGTTACAGAAGTTGTGAGTCTCTCATAGCTCATTGCTTTCAGGGATCTAAATTACTCTTCACCTCCATGTCCCTTTACAAGTCAAAACAAATAAAAAGTTCAGGAAGAAAATGCTATCCCGGGACTTGGAATCTAATCCTAAATACCCAAGAGCTTCTGACTCTGATTTTCCTCTGTGGACTTCCCATGAGTACTCATTCCTTTTCATTGTTCACTTCAGGGACTCGAATACTGGGGCTTTATATGTCCTGGGAGGGAGAAGACTGTTCCACATGTCAGCTGCAAATTTGGAACTTTATCATTAACTTAATAGATACTTAGGATCAAGACCACTGGAAGTTAGTAAAGAGAATGTTAAGGTTCTATAAAAGGAAGATTTGGGGTTGGAAAGAACAGGAGATAATTCAGTCTTGAGGGAAATAGGCAAAGCTAGACCTCAGAACCAATTCTTCCTGTGGGTTTTGTTTGTTCATTGCGTGTGTGCATGTGCACGCATTATGGTAGATAAGACACTAGCAGAGACCACATACACTTTCCTATTACATATTATGGGCTGACATTATAGATTTAAAACTATAAACTATGCTTTGGGGATGGAATCTGAAAAATGACTTCTTTATTTAGAGGTGTACAACTTCCTTGATCATACTATCTGCACAAGATTTTCTTTATAAATATCCAAGATGTTTTAGATATTCAAAACTGTGAGAGAACCGAGAATTGGGAGCTAGGAGATGATTGAACTCTGAGCAATGAGACAAGTAAAGAAGGATTATTTCAGTTCATACTTACATAACACAGTTCTCAGAGTACCAATAAGAAGTTCTAGAAAGAATATCACCATTGAAAATGACAACTGGAAGAACTGACTAATTACCTGACCTTACAGAACAGGTTATTATTTCCATCATTCAATATATGGGGAGTGGATGTTGTTCTTGGCCAAATTATACAGGCCCTAAATAATTCCTTGGGGCCTTGGGACAGGCCAGTCTCCCTTTGTACAAACATGATGAAAGTGTACTGAATTTGCAATTTGAGATATTACTGGTACCAAATTAGGCAGATTAATGAGGTATCTGTATCTGACGATTCAGCACTGATTTTTTTCATCCATTTCTCAATTATCTCTAACGAGTAATTTAAGATGTATATTTTATCACCCAATACCAGGCCAGAAGAGCTGTTTTATTGAGATGGTGCCAGAGGCACGTGCCAGAGCCGACTGCAGGTAGCTCATGACCATCCCTCGGTGGACTGCGGATAAGCAAATGTTGCATAAGAAATCATTTTTTTCTTTATTTTATTATATATGTATAGTTTCAGTTTCCAATATAGTGAATTTAACATGTCTTGGGCAATCTAAAAAAAACTTTCAAAAGAGAAATTGACAAACGTCACTATCAAGGAGATGAGAAGTCTGGTGGGAGAATTCACAGGCTTCTCCCTTGAGAGATGGTGAAGTAACTGTAGGTGTTTACTTGAGAGAAGAAAAAACTTAGAAGGCAGGAGCATGAACTTCATAATACGAAAAGACCAGTGACGCAGAAGAGGGATCGGACTTAGTCTACATCAACTCAGAGCACTGACCTCAGGCATGCATCTTATTATAAAAGTCCAACTCTCTAATAAGCAGGGTTGTGCTGCAATGGGCCAAAATAAAAGTCCCAGGAAAGCAGTGAGGCCCTGACACTGGAGATATTCAAGATGATGGATGACCTTTGGGGTGGAATGTAATAGAAGAGAAGAAAACTAGCAATGGTAATAAATTAACATCTATCCTATGCTAAGACTGTTTATATCTTGTACCATTTAAAACTTGCCTCAAAGAGGTGAGGGTTTCCAGTTTATGGATGAGTACGCAGAGGCCAGGGAAACAAAGTCACTTGCCTGAAGTGACGCTGATAGAAAGTGATCAGCCAAGAGGAGAAACCCAGCCCCACTGGTCCTTCCAAAATATTTTGCTTCTGAAATAGAAATGAAAGATAAGAAGTTGCTCCATTTGTCTGCAACTGAGCTGCCTACTAAGTCATTCTCTAAGTCTAAACAATGAAGCCTTGTAATTATGGAGAGATGACTCAGATTTAATGCTGGCCCTGATATTTTCTGGCTATGCAAGCTTTAGCAATTTCTTTATCTTCTCTGTGCCTGTTTCTTTAACTTTAAAATGGGATAATAGGCATACTTACCTTGTAATTAAATTGTAAAAAAAAAAAAACATAGCATAGTGACTGGCACATGGTGTGCACTCAACAAATTTCAATAATTACTATTATTAAAAGTAATTTTGGGACTAAGAAAAAAATCTTCCAATACTTTTGAACAATATATAATATCAAATAGGAAACACCTAATCACGGATCTACTTCTGCACTGTTAGGTCAAAATGTGTGTGTCTTCTCACGGAGGCACCGGCCATGCCTCCTAGCAATTCTATGCAGTGCCCCGCCCCAGCTCCCAGGGTCAGCCCCCTGCCCCTGCCCACAGTTTCGGAACAAATCCTGGCCAGGGTGGGCAGTCGAGCAACAGCATTGCTTCTCTTAGTGCCATTCTGTTACAGCCGCGGGCCGCTGAGGTGGCTGCAGCCCTCAGCTCCTCCAACCAGCCGCCTTGCTGGAGCTGGGCCACGTCTGGTGCCAACCCCGCCTGGTGAAGCCCTGCTACTCTGCACAGCTTTTTAAATCTCCCTTTCCTGGTGTTGAGCTTTGTCTTCTATTCTTGCTAATATGAGCTAAAAAGGCTACAATGGCAGGTTGGCCACCTTTAGACATGATAATGTGGTCTCATGACTATCCTCCTTGGACGTTATAATGCAGCTTCTAGGCCAGTGTCTTAGGATAGTGTGTTATGGCTTTCTAGTCTCCAATTTTGACATTTCAGTGCAATCTACTGACCACTGTCTCTGGGATTTGGTCCTAACAAGCAGACGATCCCTGGGGTTTAACTCTGCCCATTTCTGGCTTGTTCTGTCCTCTCTCTTTGTTCCCCATCTTGTCGTTCCAGCAGGCCTCATGGCAGAGCCTGTGTGAATCATGACAAGCTGCAAAATCTGAGACTTGAGCATGCTGGCAAGTTTGATTATTTTTTCTACAACTCCAACAAATGAATGGAACAATGGAGTTAGCTCTCTGTAGGATACAGTTAGGAAATGCATTTCCCTAAAAAAATCAAAATGTCAGTGCAAGATAAAGCATCTAGACTTTGTTCGATTCATCAAAATTGTCTCTTATTCTTTAATTTAGTGGAAGGACATGTCAGTTGTGACCAGTGCCTCCTGGATCAATATTACACTTCAGCACTCTGTGAAAAGAGACTTACAGAGGCAAAATGTGACAATCCACACCCCGTGGGTCTCTTGTAGGGATGATTACAACAGCTAATGAGGAGAATGTCATGATGTTGCCACAAGGAGAAAGTATACTTGGCTACCAGGGGCCCTCTAGCTTTCAGCACTACCAGGAAATGAAGAGAAAAAAACACAGTTGATCATCACTGCTCTATACCTTGAGTTATAATTTCAGCCTTGATTGAGAAGACTTAAAACATAATTTCTCTAACCTTGAAGCTTAAATAAATGTCTTTAGCTCTGTTTTTTTAAACTTCCTGCTTCAAAGCATTAATTCATGTGCCTTTGTGGACATGCAGTAGAGTCACGGAAAGGGCACAAACCTGCATGCTCATTGTTCGAATCCAGTTGTGCCAGCACACGTGGCACCATGCTCTGCTCAGTGGCTGGGAGTGGCTCCTATCAGGGTATTTAGCACCCCTCTGAGGAAGAGGTAAAAGAGGGATTCAAGATGAAGACCTGCCCTGAGCCTGGGACTCTTTGACCAAGAGGATGAGAATAAACCCATTTCTCTTAACTCCAGACACAAAAGTGAACAAGAAGAAACTTTATCCTCCTGGAAAACAAGTTTTGGTTAGGATTTGTAATTCAGGACATTACACAGGCATTTTGTTTCACAGTACCCTCAGTTCTGAATAAAGGCGTCCCAAGTCCCCAGGAAGAAACTGAAAGACTGAATCAAATACAAGAGGATTATTTCTGGTTTTTACTCTCAAAAACTGAGCACAAAGCTGAGCTTGCGTCTGAGTCATAGAGGTGTATTCCTGGTGCAAGCGAGCCACTCACCGTGTTGGAAAGACAGCAGAGTAACTTTAGTGACGGAGACCAAATGATGCTGAGAAGGAAAGCAACTGAGTGTGTGGAAAGCAGACCATTAGAACAGAGGAGCCATAAAAATATCTCTGTGCTGGTGGTACAACATCAGCACAGAGGATGTGGAAGCCTGACCTAGGACAAAAGAGGGAGGCCTTTGCTTCTTGAACTTTAATTCAGTTACTAATAAAAATGTGATATGAGGTCACATTAGTTTAGTAGTGACCTATATTTATCAAAGGCCCATATTAAGTAATTATATGTATTAAGTGACCTTGCACTAAAACACCATCAGGAGTACCAGTGGAGCAGAAAGATGTTAATTACTACCAACGAGAAAGCCTGACCATGCCAGATCATCTGCTGGAAACTCAGCACCATTTGCTTCCTCTTGTGCTGTCTCCTATGGCTACAAGCCTGGGAGCTGCATTTCCCAACCAGCGGGGCTCTGGTTTAGATTCTGCCAACGAGAGAGACTCACATGAGGGATGGAAGGTAGAAGAGAAGCAGAAGTCATATTATTGTTTTTGTGACAGATGTAGGCAGATGCATTGGTTTCAGCAGATGGTGGAGGTTTGCCAGGGGTTTGGGGCATACTATAGTGAATCACTTTGATGCTGTGCACAGCTGAGGTAATTGGTGGAGGTTTCTGATTATTGTCTTACATACTGATTTCCTAGAAGTTTTTAGAGGCTTTCCTATCACTCCTGCAGATTATTCAATGATATTATAGTTTCTATACAAAACGCCTTCCTGCTTGGAATGTTGCAGTGATTTCCGTTTTCCCAACCAAATCCCATCAGGAAACAAGATACTGCTGGGATGGGGATGCAGGGGGCATGGTTTAGGAAGAAGCAGCCACTGGGAGGAAGAAAAGATACATGTGGGGGATTTCCTCAAGTCTTCTGGGGATGTGGGGTTGGAGACTTGCATTTGATATGTACCCTTTCAATTAATTTGGGCCATTTGTCTGGAGAAACTGTCCTTGTAGTAATGTAAATATAATAGATCAACTGGTTTCCATCTTGCTTTGATCATTGTTCTTTGTTATCTCATAACACAGCTCTTGTCCCTCTTCCATCTTCACCTTTCTAAGAAATTATAATTATTTATATTCTATCTTCACTTGAGGGTTTTCAATAATCAGAAGTTGCTATTTTCCTAGAGTTTCCCAACTCTCTGAATCTATTTTATTTTTATTTTTTGCAGCTTTATTGAGGTATAATTGACAAATATCTGAATCTGTTTTAGATTGCAGTGAGTGAGCAGAACTTACAACACAGAGACATAAAGCAGGTATTCAATCAAAGATTTGCTAAATCTAGATTTAATGGCAGAGGCTGTTGTTTTCAATCCTCCTCTTGACAATATCTCACATTTTACTGGCCTTTATGGCTGAAACAGCACATTGAGCTAATGTTGCTACAAAACACTCTATAATTCCAAGTCCCATGTCTCTCTCCTGATTGAAACTAATAGCTGTGAACTCACTCTTTAATGTGGTTTCATCTGGGTTGTTGCTAGCCACAATACCTTCCACACACTCACAGTGAAGCTCATTATTTCCTCTTCTTCAGGCTAGAACCATCTCCAGGAAAGTTAAAGGGTCCTGAAAACTCCAGGGCTTCCCTGAGACCTCTCTCCTCCGAAGGCGGCATGGCAGAGCGCAGTGGGCCTATCCCAGCGGAGGCTCCTGCATGCTGTGGGATATGCCCACGTCACTCAGCGTGGCAGGGGAGAAGATCAACAAGGGTGAATTAAGTCCTGTGCCATGGTTCAGTGTGCCAAAACATCATAATGAGTCCATATTTTCCATTCAGAGAAGATGAATTTACTCAATAATGAAACTGCACTTTTGTGATACCTTATGAGGGAAGTGATTAAAATGATTTCCTTCACCATTTCATGGTAAAACACCAACTGCAATGGCAGGTGGCTAGAGTGGTGGACTAACAAGAATTAAAGCTCTTTGACACTGGGATATTTTTCTTCAGACCATTATAACTCCCTAGAGTAATGGCCCTCCAATGTGTTGGCAATGCTCCCTATAAGTGCAATTAATTGAGCATTTTCTTCCAGGTGCATGTATTGTTTTAACTAAATGTATATGTGTATATTAGTATGTTACAACTATTATAAAATATACACCAAAGTGTAAATTTTAAACGGCTAAGTTAAGATGAAATAAACCATTTTTAAAATATTTTCTTATCATGTTGGCTTTGTGCTGTCATTAGCTAATCCCTAAATCAAAATATAGACTTAGGGCTATAGATCATATTGTTTTTAAAGATATTTCAAATAATCTTCTGGATGATTTTGATTTTCTCTTCAGCTGATTCTTTTTGGATCTTATTACATCATCACTGCTTTGACTTCTTAATATGGGTAACAAGGAGCTCAACTATGAGTGGAAATGTCTATTCTTCTGTTTTATAGACATTTTCTTTTGCTTGCACGCAACATGGTACCTTTAATTTGTGGTTTCTTTGCAGGAATTTTAAGTACCATTTATCCATTATGGGAAAGCTAGTTTAGTTAAAACTAGATAAGTGATAAATCTATTTACTAGACACGCACAAATTGCAACACATCATGATGTACCCAAAGTAAATGAAGTGTAAGGCACTGCTGTCAGCTCCGTCTCCTTTGGGACCCCTGATATTTCATCGGCTAAACCTGAGGTGAGACCATCTGACATGTGGCTAAATAAAGACACCAATATCAACCTATATATTAAATATTAGTAAAGCCTCATTCTTGGTTTTTATTTTCTTTTGGGAGAAAATACAGAAATAGAAGTCCTAATGCTTTCTATCCATATTATAATAGATGATCTTGAGCATCCCCTGAGTGTGTACAACCCATTTCGGAAACCGCTGGTGAAGAGCTCTGCTTCCCACCAGATGGTGCATGCCCCAACAGGACAATATTGCTTTGTCTTCCAGCAGTTCTCGAATAGGTCCACTGCCCCTCCTAGCTTTTCAGCCATGCCTTTTCTCCTTTCCTCCATCATATCCATTGTGAAATGTGTTTTGGGCTGAAGTTTGTAATGCAACCGTTGCCCAGCATTTTGTCCAGAAAATTGACCTCTTTTTAAGATTGTATCTTTGGAAAATCAGAACGTAAAGGGCTGTTTGACTTCTCTATTAACAATTTATTATCCTTCAATAGAGAAAGGTATGAGAAAGAGGAGGTAGAACACGTGCCTTTGGGTTCAGCCAGCCAGTTAAGAAACAGAGACCTGGTCCCAAGCTGGCTGGACTGTCTTGTTCTCAAGGCATCAGCTGAGTGAGGGAATGAATGAGCCAGAGTCTCTGTTCCCTGGAGCACAAAGAAGCTCACAGGCACAGATGCAGAGTGTCTGAAACTCCTCACAGTCCTCCCTCATGAGCCAACCACAAGGACAGCGCCCACGATGACAGATGGGTAACGCTCCTCTTCAGAATCTTTCTCTTTGGGTCACGAGTCATTCCATTTCTATCTTCAGCTTTACAAGGAGATCTCGGGGACCCAGAGAAAGTTAAGGGGAAGGCAAAATTGGCATTTAATTTATATGTCTTAGGTGCTTGGAATTGACTCTACATGTGTGAGCTTTATTTATCCATGAAAACAGATTTAAAAGTTTATATTGGGGGCAGTGAACAGTTAAAGAAGGTTTGTGCACATGGGCTTGGCATAATCAAACTTATGTTTATAAATGACAACTCCAGCCTTGGCTTTCTTGGGAGAATGCCAAATGGTTAGAGTTAATTCATCTGAAACACCCATTTTTTTTTTTTTTAGGTTCTTGCATCCTTGTGTTTAATTAAGTGCCCCTTTGAAAGTGCAATCTCTTTGGTCAGTAGTTCCAGCTCTCTGTGTACTGCACTTGGTGCTATTGGCTGCCTGTTTCTAGGCCTGAAGGAATCACACAGTCCTACACCGTGGGGAAACACAGGGGCCCCCTAAGATATAAGAGCCCAAGTTGAGATTCTGTGATTACATAGTGAGTGCCCAGGTTTCTGGAGGCTTCGCTACCATACACCGCCGTTTATTTCCAAAGGAAATAGACTCTGCTTGTTTTTCTACAACATTGGTATCAGCCCTCTCAGTAATAGACTTAGGAATAAGTAAGTCCTCATGGCAAACAAGGGCCTCTGTTGTGTGACAAGGAGGGGAAATGTGGCCGGGAAACATATTTCAGTTCCAAGAGTATACCATCAACAATCACAAGGGTGAAAATGAACTGAACAATTTGAAAGAGCCTGTCACTGTTATTTGAATGCATGGATTTTGGTAGATATAAATTCAACAGTTCACTTGTGAACAGCCTTGCTAGATTGATATCTCCCTTGGCCATCAAAACAATCAAAGAAAGAAGAAACAGAAAGAAAGAAAAGAGGGAGAGGAGGGGGAGAAAGGAAAGCATATTTTCTGATTCTATATTATGTGCCAAACTCTGTGGTGGGCCCTTTCTCGTATGCAATGTGCTTATTCCCTGCAAGAGCCCAGTGACATTGATATTCATATCGTACCGATTTTAGATAAATGTGATCATATTAATCAAAAGTGAAGAAGCTGGAAAGGTTTTGTTGGAATCATGCATTAGTACAGGTGTCAATTTAAAATGATCCAGAAAGATAAAATTCCATTTTCTCTTTTTAGCCTTCAGAGAAAATCTCTTTCTTTGCCTTATAACAGTCCAGATGATTTATTCCTTCCTTTTAGAAGTTTTTTCTGTTGTCTCCCCTAAAATGTATCCTGGTCTACTTAATGATATGGTTCACAAGCTGCAAGCCTGAGCCACCTTCTCTCAAACAAAGCGAGGATCCTCCAGTGAGCAGTCTCTTCAAATACCACGGGCTCCCTGAAATGCCCACTTTTCTCCTCCTTCTGCCTTTCTCTCCCTTTCCTTTCTGGTCAGATGTGTGTTTCAATCCAAGCAACAAGGGCAAAGTGACCAAAGCCGAAGAGTAAAGCATCAGAGGCTTTCTGTCATGTTACCTCCAGCCCTCTCCGGCCACACGCCCTGATCCCCAGCTGCACCGAGCTCCTGGCAAGTCCTTATGCCTCCAGCCTCTTCTTGTGATGCTCCTGCCTGCTGAGATCCTTCATTCCACTTTTTACACAAGGAAAATCCCCTTGCCATCATGACGGCTCAGGTGTGGGCTCCTTGGAGGCCTCCCCTTATCTCCCAGGGGAGTTAGCATGACTGTATCTGAGTAGCACTTAAATCTTGTTCCCTAACTCCACTTCTGTTGTATTGGTAGCTATTCATGCACATGCCTGAAAACTATGAGCTATTAGAGAGGGTTAGGTGCACGTCATGTTGTCTCCAAACATTGGACTTAGAGTGCTCATTAACATTGCCGCTATGTCCAAGTGAATGGATGAATGAAAGGGGCCACTGGCAATGGAGCAGAAAGTACAGTGCAGGTGAAACAGCAGCCCAGACTCAGCCTCTGGACAGCCTCAGAGGAAGACTTGCATGTGGTGACCTGGCTGTTGCTAGGGTAACTCCTAGCTGTCTGTTATCATTCTCTGGGTAGCAGCAGAAAATGGACATAAAATCCATTCTGTGGAACAGCAAACAGCTATAGGTACCTTGAGGCTCTGCTACCTCAGACCTTTGACATACATCTGACATTTTGCACAACCATGTCACTGTCACAAACACCCGAACTCCCCACTTATCTTTGAAACTCATTTTCTATTTTAAATTTTTCTCCACAATTATGCTGACATGTAGCTTTGAATTCCAATGAATGCTCCTAAACAGAGAGAAGATGGGAAGGTTTTGAGCATTTAATTTAAGAAGAAATGATGGAGAATTACCCTTTAGACAAATGAGCTTCTAACAACTGTGGGAAGGCAAGGTTAGGCAGAGCAAGCTTTGCACAGCAGGCTGTCAATAAGTGTTCATTTGTCTTCTCTTGTCCCCAAGAGGTCTTGGATAATAGAACCCAAACTTAGCTGTTCCAGCAGGTGTCAATGTGGTTATCTCTGGTGGCAGCAGAAAGCAGTTGCTGGAATCTTAGGAGCTCTGGATATCTGCAGTGCACTCTCTGAAGAGGAGTTTTTTGACTCCAGAGTCATGAAATTAGCTCCAGGTGATCCAACTGCTAGAGGAAACAAGAAGTCAGTGTTGCTCACCTTATGGTTTCTGACTGGTTTCACCAAGAGATGGAAACAAAACCTTGTAGGAAAGACGAGAATTCTAAAAGAAACGCCTGCCGGCAGGCTTTGACTAGCATTGTACTGCAGGATGGAATTTAGGCCTTTACGTCACTCAGGAGCCCTTGGCACAGGGCCCAGGTGTGTCCTGACCGCCTGCGACAGGCACCTTACGAGGAGGAGCTGGCATTGACTGTTCACAGCTTACATTAGTGCTAAGTGCTCCATATGCTTGTCCTCATCCAATGACCCATCTCCACAGCCAGGGAAATAAAAACCCCAACGTCACATGCACTTTCACTGCGACCGTTGCTCTGGCTCTGGTGCAAAGGCGGTTTCCTTTCTCGGGGGCCCCAAAGATCCATCTGTGGTTCTTGTTTTGGCTCATTGTAGGAGAAGCTACCCTCTAGTCTGAATATCTCTGTGTGACAACATGTTGGCCCACTCTGCCGAGGTCTGGGGCCAAGCACTACAGAGATCTCTGTGGCTACTTCTAGCTCTTTGTAGCCCGGCTGCCTGCCTATGATGGTGAGAATCGGATCCTAGAGGAACCGTCTGTGCTGTCCATGGCAGCCCCGTATTCGGGGTCCAGGACTGGCCTTATCTTTCGTTAGCATAGGCGTTACAGAATGAATACACGTGTCCTGCTGGCCGAAATTCATATGTTTAAATCCTCACCCTCAATATGGTGGCATGAACAGGTGACGCCTTTGGGAGGCGATTTGTCCATTAGAGTGGAGCCCTCAGATTGGGATCAGTGCCTTTATGAAAGAGGCTGCAGACAGCTCCCTTTCCCTTCCCATCGTGTGAGGACACAGCAGGAAGAGAGCTGTCTGTGAACCAGGAACCTGGCCCTCACCAGACACCAAATTTCAGTTCCCAGCTTCCAGAACTGTGAGAAATTAATGTTTGCTTTTAAACCACCCAGGCTACAGTATTTTTGTTGGAGCATTCTGAACAGACCAAAACAAGAAGCATCAATACGAGATTCCATGCTGCACGGTTGTCTGATATTTGGATATCATAGATCAGTAGATGCTTCTGTGCCCTCTAAAATATATACTCCCTTAATCAGGAGCAAGAATCGGGAACCAAGATACGGTAAAGACAGCTGCCCTAGAACAAGGTCTACCAGCAATGCCTTATCTCCCTGCACCCATGCACTTTAGAGTTAGATCTTCAACCAGACCGGTATGTCCAGAAGCCCCTCTTACATCACGGATCGTATCATACATGCCGTGTCATGCTGTACAGATGAGGAAGAAGGTCAGTGATGAAGTCCGGGGAGAAAAATACAAATAGATCTCAGAAATCCACAAAACCTCTGAATTTTTATGCAAAGTGTTCTGTCTATATGAATATCTTCATTTTTATTCATGAGGAAAAATTTCCATAGCTTTTATCAATTTCTCAAAGGGTTTTGAAACACAAAGTGGGTAGCAACCAGGAGTCTAAAGGTAATTCAGCACACTTGAACATGTCAGCTCCTCACTGTTTGGTAATTTACATGGTTTTCCAGTTGTCCCTGTCCTCAGGGGTTAGGAAGCCCAGGTCATTTTGTTTTGCTTTGTTTTGCCCTTCTTTTGCTTCAGTTGAATTCCTCTTTCCTCGCTTGCTATGCCCCTCTCCAGACTTTCTGTTTATCTGTGTGCAAACACACCTGCTGGCCCAAATTATCACTCAGCAGAAATGTTGGATTTCTCATTCCAGAAGTATTAATGGCAACAGAGCCCGTGTGCTTATCGCGCCTGTGTCCCAAGAACATGAGACACCTCCAGCAAGGCAGATTTTCTTTTTAAATAAAGCAATCTCACACTTGTCATATTCCTCCCTGACAGAATGGCTTGTCCTCCCCAGCTTGCGTGTCGCTCACCCTCTGGAAGACATTTGCCGTCAGGGCCAGGGAGAAGACGCCTGCAGCAGGGGGCAGCCGTGTGAGTCCATGCTTCACTCTGGGCTTTCGTCGCCCTGGGTAACTTACAGCAGGTCTCTGAGTACAATACGTGTCTAAATGGGAGGATAAAGCCTTTACTGAGTCTCCTCATCAATGGAGCCAGAATCCAGGGCACAAAATAGTAGTGTGTATAGCTGGTTTTCCTTTTTCTAATTTTGTTGCAATCCAAATTTTTTGTGCAGTGTCTGTTGCAGACCAGAATAGTATAGAACTGTCCCTATCAGTGCAGCAGGTGGCAAGGCACATTCACCCCTTCCCCAGGGTCGATTACAGAAGAAGCGATTAGCCCTACACTGAGATACTGCCGTATGGTTTTCAGGTTTACACACAAGGCTTTAGTGTTTGATCATCACAACACCACCATCAGGTTGGCAGCGAAGGAATGATTAGTGTCCTGTTACACAGGCAAAGACATCTTCAAAGAGGTTAAAGTCAGCCCGTAAGCTAACAGCTACGAAAGACCAGACCCTGGAGGAGTTGGAGTTGTTTTTTCTTTGATTTTTTAAATCAAATTTCAGTGATTATTTCATGATATGACACTGTGTCTGAAATGTGAGAGTACACCAATTCACCATTAATGAACCTACAATCACACCTTGACCAGAAGTCTCAATTTAGTCTGTCAATTTTAATTACAGGAAGGCAGAATCATCAAGGAGTCCCGGGTGATGTAATTTTAGGCCAGTTATGTAAGCACAATGAACATTAGCCTCCCGTAAGATCTGTCCTTTTCTGAAGTCACAAATGGTCAAAGTCGTTCCGTATTCTCCTCTGTGTCTCTCAAATAGCACAAAGGGGGACTTCACGGCAGTGCTCTGACGAACCCGAACCTGTGGGCCTCCACCTGCAAATCCCAGAGCCCACGGCTCCTCGGAGCAGAGTCCCTGTCGTGTACCCAAAAGCCCTGACTCACCAGCCGGCTGTTTACTCTTCTTTCCCTTCCTCCTTAACTCCCTCCCTGCTTCTTTGCGTGCTTAGTGACTTAAATTTTCTGTGTAAGTACTAGCACTTCTCTCCCAAATACCCACCCAAAGGTTAACACCAAGGTAGAAAGGAAGGAGAAAAAATGGAGGAGAGAATTGTACACCCTCTCTGGTGGCCTGTGTGTTTACCCTGCAGACCAGGGACATTACAGGACACACTGAAACAAAGAAAAATAAATCTTTACACACTCATTAAAATATTCCAGCTCTCCTTCTTCTCAGTCTCAAACATTTCCCAGTTTTCTATGACATATCTTATTAAATCACTGGATTCAGACAACTCTATTTAGATTGTGGTGAGAGAGAATCGTTTACTGCAATATAAGGGTATTTCATGATTAATCATTTCATGTTTTATGGATCCCTGTCTCTTCTCTATGCTAATAAAAACGCAGTGCTGCTCAGTCCTCAGCACGTCGGGACCTCAGTTCCCCCGCCCTGCTCCTTCTCCAGTTCCTCTGCTGATGACTGTGTGAGAACATCAGCTCCTGGGGCAAGGGCCCTGCTGCTCTGCCACAGCAAGCTGCCGGCTATTAATAAGTCTGTCCTGATCTTTTATTTTATTTTAACCGAAGTTCATACGTTATTCAGATTTTCTCAGTTTTCACCTTTTCTGCCCTGGTGTCCCATCCAGGATAGCACGTCACGCAGTTGTCATGCCTCCGTAGGCTCCTTTTGGCTCAGACAGTTTCTCAGTCTTTCTTTGTTTCTGATGGCCTTGACAGTCCCTCTGTTCAGACCCTTTCCCCCCAATCTTTATCACTGTGGTAAAATACATGTAACATAAAATTTACCACCTTAACCATTTTAAGAGTACAGTCCAGTGGTATTAAATACAATCATAATATTGTGCAGCCATCATCTCCAACCCTCTCCGTCACTCTTTTCATCTTGTCATACTGAAACTCTGTACCCATTAAACAATAATTCCCCCTTTCCTTCTACCTGCATTCCCTGGAAACCACCATTCTACTTTCTGTCTCTGTAATTTTGACCAAGTACCTCATATAAGTGGAATTGATAGGTTCTCTCTTGACCTTGAACAGGAAGAGGAAATGAGCAAACAAACCAATATTATGACACGTAGAGATAGTCTGTGTGCTGGGGTCTTAATAGGAAAAACAGGAAGGAATTTCGAGCCTTGCTGCAGCAGGAGGAGCTGGTGGCTGGACTCCTGCGCATGTGGAGACAGAGACTTGAGGGCAGAGAGGGACCAAGAACTACTCTTAAAAATTCACAGAAAAAAAAGAAAATCAACATGACCAAGAAACATACAAATGGTGCACAATTTCACTGGTAACTAGAGAAATTAAAATTAGGAGCACATATAAACTCATATAAACACATATAAACTCATTCCCCACCGGCAAATTGACAAAAAAACTTTTAAAGTTTAATGATTCCAAGTACGAAGAAAGTGTGGAGACATGGAGACACATATACACTGTTCATAGGAATATGAACTGGGTACAACCACCCTAGAAACTACGTGGAAATATCTGGTAATATTGAAGATCTAGATGCTCTACCACCCAGTAACTCCATACCAGCATATATTAATATACTCTATAGATCATCTTGAAATTATGTTCTAAGGAACTGTATGTAAAAATGTTCATAGTAGAACTAATTGTAATAGGAAGGAAAAAAATAAAAACCCTTTGAAACTACCTAAATGTCAAACAGGAGAATAGATAAATAAATTGTAATATATTTACATAATAAAATACCATATGGCTGAAAAAATCAACATGAATAAATAAATCTTACAAATCTAGTATTGAAGAAAAAAAGCAAATTACAGAAGACTATTTGCAGTATGATACAATCTACATGAAGCTGAAAAACATGGAAATAAATAGCATGTATTCTCTGGGGTACTTACATTGGCAATAACATAAAGAAATGTATGGATGTGATAACAGTAAATCCATATGCTGGGTACATTTTAGAGGGATGACTTCCAAATAATACAATTGGCAAAGAGTATGCAGGGGTCTCAACTATTTTTCTATTTCTTATGCTGGGTGTACTGTACATGGGTGTTTATTATATTTTTCCTTATAGTTTCATATGCCTAAAATCTCTTATTGCTTTTTATTTTAAAAATTCCTGTGCCTGGCTATAATATATTGGACCTCACTAGATTGACCACAGATTTACTCAAAGGACTTGGCTGGGTTCTGGAACTTGGAATGGTATCCCTGACACTGGTGGGGAGGGAATTGAAGATGTCACTACAAGTGGAAGCCAGATGAGAAGTTCTAATAGCTAAGGGGATGTGCCACATTGGTCTGCCAAATATAAGGTCAACAATTTCTAGTGACAGAATGAGAAAGTGATGATTGTAAAAGGAAAAGAAGACGGGATACTTGGAGGATGGTTGAATGCCATTTCTGAAAGCTCTAAAATTCTCCTATAAAAGGAGATGTCATTCTAACACAGAAACAAGTTTTCTGCATGAGCGTTTAGGTGTGATTTGCCACTTAGGCCCCAGTGATGGGGGCCACACCTAGAAAGCACAGTGTGATCCTCCTGGCTAACAGGCCCAGTTCTCCAGGTAGGAGGATGGAGAGTGGGAGGGCAGGACACAAGTCTCCAAATGAGCAGTTGCAAGTGCTCATTTCTCCACTGCTGTCCCTGGTAAAGAGAACTTACGATTGCATTTCTGGGGCATTACTGGTCCTGAAACACAAGTACACATAGGCCCAGGACAGGACTCTCTCTCTAGACAAGCTGCTCTTCTGCCAGCTTTGAGGTTCTCACCTGGAAATGAGCTAGTACATAAGCAAAAGCTGGATGAAGGAAATGCACAAGGGATCAAGTCAAGGAAAGAGGATGAAGGTGGAGAAGTGGGCTTTGGTGGAGGAATCTATAGAGTAAAGGACACCCATCTGCCTGGTGAAACATTGCAGAGAAAAGTGAGATTATCAAAAGGTGCATATGGAAAGGATGCCAGCAGATCATGTAAAGCCACACATGGCCCTGAAAGGCCAAGACAAGGAGTCTGAACTTTGTCTTATGTGCAGTGGTGGGTGTGGAAAACTGAAAGCCATAATTAAGAGGCACTAGAATGATCTCCCTATGTTGCATCTTTCACTGTATTTTCCTATGTAATTTATTTCATGTTGATTTGTTTTTACACATCTCATCAAACACAAGCATGGAACAAGTGAGCAAGCCCTAGGAGTCTGCAAAGAGAGCAAGCCCTTCCTTGACACTCAGCCAGAAGGTCACAGAAGCAGCTGTGAGGACAGAAAGCAAACTCACTTCCCTACAGAGGTACGCATCCATCTCCTCTGTTGATGAGTTGGATAAGGCTTGGGCAAATGACTTCCAACTATAAAACGTGCTGATCTGAAATGAAATTAGTTATCATATCATTGGAGGGTTCCAATCCTGGCTAATCAACTCTCAAAAGGCTTAGAAAGACACCAACTGAAGAGCAAAGTGACTTTCCATTGTGTTAAAGAAGCAAGCTCATTGCAGCTGTTGAGAGTTGATATCCACCATTCAAAGCCATGTCATGGTGCCCTGGAGAGGTGGCATGTTTCCCACCCCGCAGTGATGGAGGAAAAGAACGCACAAAAACTGAGTCCTCTAAGTATTTTGATCAACATCTTAGTACAAACATTCTTAAGAAAACATTGAAAACCTTCTTGCCTCATCTTTGGTTAGAAACAGGAATAAGGTTCCTCTTAGTTTGGGGTGGTTTTAGGGAAGATAAGAGTAGAAGGACCTTCAAATTATTAACTATAAACTTCATGTGACTGATTTCCCATGGAAAGTCTCTGGTTTTGAACCCTAGCAAAAGTGGACCACTTTGACAGAGAAGAGTAGAATCTTTGGCACAAACTGCAAGAGTTTGCAGTGTGGTTCTTTCATCTTCTATTTGTAATCCAGGGAAATCATTTCCCCCCTTATGACTCAGTTTCCTCATCTGTGAAATGGGGAAAATAATAAGGTCTACCTCCTTAGGACTGAAGTGAGGATGAAATGAGAAAATACATATAAAGCACTATTTAATGAGTATCTCCAAACATACCCATTATCTAAATCACTAGTGATCAGAGTGTGTGTGTGTGTGTGTGTGTGTGTGTGCTCAGAGTGAGAAAGACAAATGGCTCCTTTTCACACCACAAAGCAAACCATTTATTAGCACCTGCCCGCAGACATATCGGTTCTCCCTCAAATTCTTCTTTGAATGCTGGTGTTTGGGACTCCAGCCATTGAAACTCCAATCCTAGCAAACTCTAATTCTTGTGCAGCTTTGAGCCTTCATGTTGTGATCTTCACTGTTCTTCCTCACCCCTTCCTTATTGCAAGAGGTTTATTTCAAGCTCTGTCCTAGCTCCCCCAGCCATACCGATGGCTTCCACTGACCTCTATAGAAATCAGAAGAAATTAAAATAACACATTCTTTGCCTTGTTTTTTCATACTAGTAAGCTGGTAGAATTTGGACGTTGCCCAGCTGCCTCATTAAATGTTTTGCTTTCAACCACCTGTCGCCTACTTATTTTTAAGCACTTATTGTTTACCACTATTTGCTTTTAGTAATTTCACTTATTTTTTATGTTATTGTCATTATCTCATTTTCTTTGTGATTTAATATTTTTACATGTTACAATACTTCACCAAACTATTGACTTTTAAAATATTGTTTTATTTCTCTTGTGCATGTTTGCTTTTTTTCCAGAATTAGCATAGAAGCAATCCATGATTGTTGTCGTTGTTTTAGTTTTTGTTTTTAATATTTTTCTCTCTTAAACGTATTTTCTGTTGGTTGGTTGGTTGGTTTTTTAAGAACCGTGACACAGAAAGAAAGTGTCAGAATTGAATTTGTCCTCATTCACTATCAGAATAGAAAACAAACAGCCAGCATGTTTATTAGCCAAACCTGAACACTCTGGGCATTTTGGAATCCTGCTCCCTTTTAATTAACTTTATAAATCAACATAAATGAAATTCTGAACATCTTTTCTATTTTTCTTTTTAAATTTTAATTAATAGTGCTTCTTTATGCCATTTCATAATTTTAGTACTTGTCAACATGTTTTTCATTAGTATATTCTATTTGATCTAGCCTTTTCTTTACATTTGTTAGTAATTTATAAAAACTTTTCTATTTAATTTAAGCAAACTTAATTTGCTTTCTGTGTAAATATTTAATGTTCTCTTTGTGTAAATACTTCTCCTTTTACTTCTGCTTTGGTTCATCTTAACTCTTTATTCTTTTAAATCTCCTCATCTTTGAATTTTAGTCTTATTTTGTCTTATTCCATTTTTAATTTTAATATATTTTCATTATATATTTTCATGCTATTTTTACATTATGTATTTATGCATTTAGGTCATTTTATTCATTTGTATATTAGTAACTTAAAAGAAATTATTTTAAACTCCTACACACCTAAAATATCATGACATATTTATATGTACTGTATGTGTTTTATATATCTATATATTTATATATAAATAAATATAGTATAAACTATAATATATATTTTATATATGAATAAAATATAATATGATAAAATATGTTGGGTTTCTCACTCTTTCCCTCTGACTACATAATATCTATTTTACTATGTTTCCTTTTTATTTTAAACCTTGTAGTATTTATTGCATTATTTCAGTTTTACTCAATTTTATTTTTAATGATATTCTATTTTTGCATATATTTCTTTCTAAAAGATCCAAATATGACATATATTGGCATACATGTAATACAAGATATACAATGAGAAAAATAATACATGGGCTGTGAGCTCTCTGCTCAGATAACCCCTGTTGACACATGCTCATGCAGTGCATATAACATTGAACATTCAAACAATACAGAAAATTAGAAATTAAAAATAAAAGCATCTTCTGTCCATTTCAACCTCTTGCAAGTGTTTACCACTCTCATATCCCTTAAACCCATTATTAATATTGGGTCTCATATCATTCCATATGTGCTTTCGGACAAATGCAGATATAAAGACAAAGAGAAAATTTATTTTTTACTTGAATTTAATGGAAAAGAAAGTATGCTAATGGAAAACCAAAGGGCTTGCCAAACTTCAGATAAGTATTTCTTCACTAACAAGATATTATTTTACAAAAACTTCGTTTTTGGCTTAAGAAATAATATAGGAAAAAAGTGAAGAAGTTGGAGTCATTACTCATTTGTTACTATCATGTTTAAAGTTGGGTCAGTAGTGTTTGTTTTCCTATTATCAAAGACAAATTAGCCCCCATACAGATTTTCCAAAGCCCTTTCCATGTTCCACGCATTGTATCCTTAGTCTTATTTTGTGGTGCCTTATAACTCTTACCTCTCCGTAGTGGTTCCTGTTCTCATAAATAGCCCTGGATGCCTACTGTCTTTGAGCCAATGTTCCTCATGGTCTTTTTGGCCAAAATTCCCCAGTTCCTTCATTTTCACGCCTCTATAAATTGACTGGGGTCCAACTTTTGTCTTGATTTCTTTCTCTTAAAAATTATCTCTATTTCATTTTATTTGTTACTAAAAGGTTTTATTTTTTTACTTTCTCTAATTTCTCAGCTGATTAAATAACACATTGAAAGAGTTGATATGAGATAGGAATAAGAATGTACCATGTCCTTAAAAAAATTGGGCACAACTGTTTTCTTCCAGGGATGGCTGTTACAACATTGTTATATTATCACAATTTGTAACAATAGATGATGCGAGCATGCTGTGAGGTGAAACATAACTCCAAAAGTAAAGCTTATTCAGCGGAATATGGTATGGGTTGAATCAGGTACTAAAGCATTAGCATAATATCCCAAAAGATTCCTCTGTGTGTGTGTGTGTGTCTGTGTGTATAATTCTCAATTATTCCTCCCCGTAGTTGTAAGAGCCGTAGAGAACTGGCCAGGCCTCAGGTCATGCTGCAAAGGACATGCAGAATGAAGATAGCTACTCTTTGGGAGGATCACCTTCATAGACAAAAGTAGAACTCTTCGTAGGTAAAAACTGCCTGCTTAGAGTATAATAGCCCTACAAATTGGACACCAACCTGTTCCCTGACTCTGGGTCTCAGTGCCACATTAAACATCATCTATTTACAGGAATGACAGGTTTTTGATAACAGAGTCTTGGGTCTTCTTAAACACATATTCCAAAGAAAGAATTTTATTTTGGGTCACAGTGGAGTCCATTTAAAATAAGTTTGATAGAAAAAAAAACAATAATAATAAAACAAGCTAATAAAACCCCAATTGATCAATATCTGTTTAATTAAATTCTACTTATCTCTAATATATAAGACATATGCAGAGGCAAAAACCTATATATAGGGTCCAAGTCACACAGGACTATAGTCCTCTCAAGTATTTAATTGTCAGGGCATGTTTGGCTGGATTACAGAGGAAAAATAAAGAAAGTAACTTAGAATGATGTCAGTGAGATGAATTAGTCAGATACTGTGGTCCTAGCAACTTAAGTTAAGTATTTTATATTTTCAAAAATCAACTCAAAAACGATTAAAGACTTGAAACTGTAAAACTACTAGAAGGAAACATAGGGGGAAAACTATAAAACATTTGTCTGGGCAATATTTTTTTAGATTTGACCTCAAAAACACAGGTAACAAAAGCAAAACTGGACAAACAAGATTACATCAAAACAAAAAGCTTCTGTACAACAAAGGAAACAATTAACAGAGCAGAGAGACAAACCCTTATGGATGGGGAGAAAATATCTGATAAGGAATTAATATGAAAAATATATAAGGAAGTCAAACAACTATAGAAAATAACAAAGAATTCAATTAAGAAATAGGCAAAGGACTTAAATAGACATTTCTCAAAAGACGAACAAATGGCTAACAGATACATGAAAAAATGCTCAACATCAGTAATCACCTTATAACTGTTAGAATGACTATTATCAAAAAGATAAAAGGTAGTGGAGAAAATGGAAACTTTGTACACTGTTGGTGGGAGTGTAAATTATTATAGTCATTATAGAAAAGAGTATAGGGATTCCTCAAAAAAAAAATAGAATTATGATATGATCCAGCAATCCTACTTTTGGGTATTTACCTGAAAAATTTGAAATCAGTATGTCAAAGAGATATTTACACTTCCATGTTCATTGCAGCCCTATTTACCATAGCCAAGATGTTGAATCAACCTAAGTGTTCATCAAGAGATGAATGGTTAAAGAAAATGTGGTATATATACACAATGGAATCCTATTCAGCCTTATAAAAAGGAGGAAATTCTGTCATCTATGACAATATGAATGAGATTAGAGGATGTTATGTTACATGAAATAAACCAAATAGAAAGACAAATATCAGATGTTCTCACTTACATGGAATGTAGAATAATTAAACTACAGAAGCAGAGAGCAGAATGGTGGTTACCGGAGGCTGAGGGGTGGGGAACGGGGAAATGATGGTTCAAAGGTACAAAGCTTCAATTACATAGGAGAGTAAGTTTAATTTTTATTAGCTCAATTGCACAGTGTGGTGAATATAGCTAATAATTGAGTACTGTACATTTCAATATTGCTATGAGAGCAAATTTCAAATGTTCTCATCACAAAAAATGGTAAATATTCAAGACGATGGATATGGTAATTAGTATGATTTGTTCATTCCACATTGTAGTCAGAAATCATAACATCACTTTGTACTGCATAAATATATACAACTATAATTTGTCAATATGTAATAAAAATAATGAAAAGGGTGACTAATATAAAGAATTTTGGGCAGGTGTGGTGGCTCATTCCTGTAATCCTAGCACTCTGGGAGTCTGAGGAGGAAGGATTGCTTGAGCTCAAGATTCAAGACCAGCCTAACAAAGAGCAAGACCCCATCTCTACTAAAAATAGAAAAATTAACCGGGCATCGTGGCACACACCTGTAGTCTCAGCTACTCAGGAGAGTGAGGCAAGAGGATTGCTTGAGCCCAAGAGTTTGAGATTGCAGTGAGCTACAATGACACCACTGCATTCTACCCAGAGTGACAGAACAAGACTCTGTCAAAGAAAGGAAGAAAGAAAGAAAGAAAGAAAGAAAGAAAGAAAGAAAGAAAGAAAGAAAGAAAACAAACCAGGAGTTCTGTGTGCTTCTTGTATTTGAATAATGGCCAGCAAACATATAAAAAAAATGCTCAACATCGCTAATCATTAGA
>VBSM01003211.1:1682612-1722933 GCA_008086735.1 Cheirogaleus medius
ATTATCCTGGATTGAGCTTAAGCCCATTATCCAAAGTGAGGTAACACAAGATCAAAATAATGGGCTCCACATGTACTCGCCATCAAATTGGTACTGATTGATTAACACTGTGGTGCTCAAAGGGTGGTGGTGTTCTCCAGGGATTCAGGGGTTGGAGGGGTAGACCCACATCTGAGGGAAGTGGTAAGCATTGTGAAGGGGAAGGGCATATCTCTAACCCTTGCTAGGGAGAGGCAAAGATATAAAATGTAACGAAAATGTTAAAACAACAAAAAACATTTATCGGGTGTTGGACAGGTGGGAGGTGGGAGGAGGGGAGGGGTATATACATACATAGTGAGTGCGGTGTGCACCGTCTTGGGGATGGACACTCTTGAAACTCTGACTGGAGGGGGTAGGTGAGGCAAGGGCAATGTACGTAACCTAAACATTTGTACCCCCATAATATACTGAAATTAAAAAAAAAGAAAAGAAAGAAAATATATAAAAAAAATAAAAGACAAAAATCCACTGTTTTATCTCCCAGGACATAGGGTTCCTCCCATCACTCCATGTATTCCACCTCAAAATAAACTACATGTGAATGAAAAAAGAAAATGAAAATTGAAAGAATTTTGTGTTTTAACACGAGAGTGCCATAAAGACATTGAAAGGCCCTGAGTATGGATGTGATCTGCTCAGTAACGCTGTAACCTTCCAGCACAGATTTAGGTTGGAGTGGAGGTGCAAGAGCAGATATGAATACTGTAGTAAGGAGACAGAGGCAGGACGAGAGACAATGGTAGCAATCTAGCAAGGAGTTAAGTTGTAAAGGGCCATCTGAACAGCAGAGGGATTTGAGCAGTATTTGAGGTATAGCATCTAAAGGACTTGGGGACTGATTTATGTGGGGATTGAGATTTTAAGAATAAATTTTTTATTTGAATAAAAAGATAGACCAGATGAACAATTAAGTATATAATTCATTGAGAATATAAACTGAGAAGAAGTAAAATCAATGCCAGGGAGAAGCTCATCTGTTCAGTTTGTACCTTCATGCTAGTTAACCTGAGATTAGTGTTGATCTCATTATCTGAATTTCCCACTCATCAGTAGACCCTTGGGATTATTCACCATCATCTGTGTCCACCCAGTTGACATCCTCCTTAATTTACCTCTTTTCATATTGCAGGGGTTCTTCTGGGTATAATTAAAACTGGAGCTGAAAGTAAACTCATAGATAGTATGGCTTAAGTTGAAGATTCTTAGTACTAGAGAGGTATATTTTTCCCAGAGTTACAGTGGCAGAACAAATTGTAACCTCAGTTTATAAATCAATACCCTCTTCAATCACAGGTTATCAGATCAAACACCCTATGTAAATTACATTTTTGGATTAGATTCATCCTTCACTACTGTTTTAAAGCTTTTCGTGATCCAGGTTGCAAAAATATTTACTTTTACTTACTTTTAACATATGCTATACCCTAAAAAGATCCAAAATGATAAAATATTTCCCTAAATAGAGACTTTTCCTCTCTCAAACCATGTATTTATCAGGTTGTAAAATATATTCTCACAACCTAATTTCAGCTATCGTTTTTAGAAAATGAAGTTTCTCAATCCAATATCTCCATCCAATGGAAATCTGTCAGTTATCAACCAAAACTACTTTTCCATTGCTTATTCACATATTTACCATTTATCAAGTACCTGAAATTTGTAAAGGGTATGTAAAACTGAACCTTTTATTAACTTATCAGTGGTTACTCATGGAGAGGTAGTAGTCAGGGATTTAAAATAAAAAAAAAAGCCATAAGTTTAAGACACCTGAGTTGTCAAATCAATGAAGGATGAATAAAAGTTGGCCAGGACTACTTTGGGCTTACAGGTAGTGTTGATTTAAGAAGGCAAATTTGCACCATGAAGTTAAATTAGCAATTGCTCAAATAATCAAAATCCAGGTATGAGCAAGTTTCCTCAGAAGGAGTCTGTATTTCTTTAGATAAAGTATATTAATCGGCATGGGCTGCCATGTGAAAATACAATAACTTCAACAGAAATTTATTTTCCCACATGTTGGCAGACTGTAATTCTGAATCAGGGTGCCAGCATGGTTGGGTTCTGGTGAGGAATCTCCTCCTGGCTTGCAGATGCCCATATTCCTGCTGCGTCTTCATGTGGCTTTTCCTCAGTTCATGCAAGTGGGGAGAGAGCTTCCTCTTCTTGTAAGGCCACCAATCCTATCAGATTAGGACTCCACTTTTGTGACCTCATTTAATACAAATAAATACACCCTCTCTGGATTCTTAACAATATGAAGTTGTTTCTTCACAGCAGTAAAAATATAAATGAGATATTCAAATACTCAGAAAATCATCAGTTTCATGGCTCTCTTATTTGGTTCTAGGTGTAAAGTGTTTAATGTTGAAGTGACATAAGCACAAGGTTAGTTTCTATCAACAATTTTAAATTATTTTTCCTGGTTTATCTTCAAAAAGGAGAGGAGGAAGGTTTAAATTGTTTAGACATTTTGGATGGGAAATCTTACATAATTTCATCTTTGTGGTCTATTCACCTATACTAAAGCAAAACTTCTATGGCAACTACAGCTCCTTCAAAAACAGTATACCTTCATATCATAGAAATTATTATGTTTTCTTATAACTTACATTAGATTTAATTAATAAAGTTGTAAATTTTAGGACTAAATTAAGAACTTAAAGATTCATGAAGTTCAAAATAGGCAACTACCCTTGATTATTGAAGTAGGTTATTTAGGTAGAAACAAGTTAAAATAATCACTATAATTGAAAGAATTTATTCGTCAGAATCTAAACAGTTTGAACTGTGTTCCAGACTCTCTCTATAGTAGCAGGTGTAGATGGGGTGGTAGAGATATAAAGGTTTATTTTGAGTTTCTCCCAAAGAAACATATTATAGAGCATTGTTGGTGAATAATATGCTCTGAGAAAGTTATAGATAGGGTTCATGTAAAAAATTGATATCCCTATAAAAAATCATTTTTTCTGGTGAGAAAACTAATGCCTTGACAGGGACAAATTCATCCCTATCCTAATTCCATTTCAAGTCTAATTCAGAAGTGATTTAAACCCTATATTTGTAAAGAATATTTAAGACTGTGTGTCCTTCTTCTGTACCTTGGCAGAAAAATATTTCCTCTGGAGTCACAAAACATTCTATGCATGCCCCTACCAAAGTGTTTATATTTATTTGTTTAACTGTATGATACCTCATGTCAGAAAATAATGCCCTTGATGACAAGGACTGTATTTTATTGCACTTTAATATGGTAAGAGGAGTAATGATATAAAAATAGTTCCTGGATTACTCCAACATATGTAGTTCTCTGAAGTTATATAGTGAAGTTCAAAATTGGCATGCATTTGATGCCAGGAGCACAACGTCAAGGGAGACAGAATTAGGGTAGAGAATGAGGCCCTGAGTTAAGAAACTCTGACCTCTCATTTTAGACAAGTCTTTAACATTAGCTAAATCAGCACCTTGGATAGCACCATGGAGGTCGTGAAAAAATGGTTCTAATATTTGAGGTAAACTTTTAAGCGCAAAAAGTCCATAACTTCTGAAGTTCTATGGTTGGTAAAAGGACTTATTATGTTATAATGAGCTTTGTTCTCGTGGCTCTTGGGTGTTCATCCTCACCACCCTTCTCCCACCCTTAATACAAGCTTTTAGTAACATCTTTATTAGAAGTAAAGTTCGGATATTACTCCATTAGGATACTTATACCTTGAAATGATATAACTAATTCACAGTATGGTCTTTTGCCTGTCATGGAACCTTTGTTCCCTTTATGTGCTTTATATGTTACTACATGAAGAGTAGGGACCCTGGTCTTTAATAAATGTGAAATGGATAGACAAAAACTACTTAGATTATATTTCCATAATTCAGCTGGTCCATACATGATTCGTTCTCTATGTTTCATGGCCAGGATAATGCTTGTTATCTCAAGCCTACATGCTGTCACATTCTTTGAGGTTTTTGAGTTGATTAAAAGAACTAAACCCAACATTATTTCTGGCTTCAAATCTTCTATTGTCTCTGTAGGTGCTCCTTCTAGTTCTTTTCTGCTTAATAATATTGTTTTATCACTGGGTAAATTATGACTGAGACATAGTAAATACATCATTAGGTAAGCAAGCTGAGCTGAAAATTAGCTATATTTTAAAAATGCTGATGTATGGGATTTTGAGGTCTTGTCTTACTTGACAGATGGCAAAAGAAAATTAAAGAAAATGGTCACAGTGGATCCCTCCTCCACACCTCAGTGCTTTGTTAAATAAGAATAAGCTTATTTAATTAATATTGATTTAACACTGACTGTCCTTGAGACATATTACCCTTTGACACATTTTTACCTTCAAAACTGCCAAAATTGCAAAACGTATAATAACAAAATTCAAATCCATTTCTGAACTCAGGTTATTGTGGTTTGTTATCAGCAATTCCCAGCTACTCTAGGAGGAAGCCACGTATATTACCAAGTGACAATGTCTTTATTTATGACCTCCAGTGATTAGTCAGCTTTGCCAGAGATTTCTAAGAGCAGGGCTCAAGTCACTAAGAGTGGAACTTTCTGAAGGATAAGAGATCTGACTATTTGCCTTATTATTTGGACATCTGTGAGAACATGACAACCTCACTGTGATAGAAATATTAGCTGGTTATTTCTTTCTAAGTAAATAACCCAAAGGAGGCATTTGTTTATTTGCTGAAGGAAGAGGACAAGTTTGTTATTCTTGATAGTTTATATCTGGAAATTTGAATCATGGATAGGTAACCAACAACCCTTGTTCACCTGAGGTAAGCCTTTCTCATTTGAAAATTTGCTGAGTGAGCTCTCATTCTTTGTTTTCTTCCAAGTTTCAGAGAAGGCCTCAGGTGTCAAATATGCCTGTCTGAAAACAGTAGATTGCCAATTGAAAGAGTAATATAATTGTCCCAGGAAAGTCTCACTTCCCTTTCCAATCTCTGGGACAGCCTGTCCAGTTGGCACAATACTCTGGGAGCACAGGTAGCCACACATCAGAAGAGACTTCTACCACTTCAAAAATCACAAGAAAGGTTTTAAAGGAGTCACTCATACACATCTGAGTATCATCTTCTGTCATTTGTGAGTGGTTGTGACAATTTACTATGTGAGCCTCATCCAGGAATTCCTTGGGCAGATGCCTCATCACAGGCCTAAAACTTTCTGTCTCTCATTATATATTTCAAAAAAAGAAAGAAAGAAAGAAAAAGAAAAAGTTATGTTTTTTGGGGGGGAAAAGATGTAAAGAATGAATTATTTTTATTATTATAACCATTAATTCTATTCTCAAGTAAATCCGATCAATTTTTCCCCATTCAATGTGATGTTGGCTGTGGGTTTGTCATATATGGCTTGTACCATTTTTAGATAAGTTCCATCTATGCCTATTTTGTTAAGTGTTCTTACCATAAAAAGGTGTTGAATTTTGTTGAATGCTTTTTCCACGTCTATTGAGAGGATCATATGGTCCTTGTTTTTGCTTTTGTTTATGTGGTGAATTACATTGATAGATGCCCTTTATCATTGCTTCCATTCAACATAGTCCTGGAAGTCCTAGCCAGAGGAACAAGAAAAGAAAAAGAAATCACAGGCATCCAAATGGGAGCAGAAGAGTTTAAACTATGGCTCTTTGCTGACGATAGGATTTTATATCTAGAAAACCCCAAAGATTCCACCATGAGACTATTGGAATTGATAAAAAAAATTCAGCAAAGTCTCAGGTTACAAAAATCAGAAATCAATGTACAGAAATCAGTAGGATTCCTATATGCCAACAACAGTCAAACCAAGAACCAAATCAAAGATTCAATACCCTTCACAATAGCAACAAAGAAAGTAAAATACCTAGGAATATATTTAACTAAGGAGGTAAAAGACCTCTACAGGGAGAACTACAAAACCCTGAGGAAGGAGATAGCAGAGGACATAAACAGGTGTAAAACCATACCATGCTCATGGGTCAGCAGAATCAACATTGTTAAAATGTCTATACTCCACAAAGTGATTTAAAAATTCAATGCAATCCCTATTAAAACACCAACATTATTTTTCACAGATCTAGAAAAAATAATTCTACTCTCCATATGGAACCAGAGAAGACCTCTTCTAGCAAAAGCAATCTTAAGCAAAAACAACAAATTGGGAGGCATCAGTTTACCAGACTTCAAGATACACTACAAGGCTGTAGTAACTAAAACAGCATTTTACTGGCACAAAAACAGAGACATAGACCAATGGAACAAAACTGGACCCAGATATAAAACCATCCTCATATAGCCATCTAATTTTTGACAAAGCAGACAAAACATACCCTGGGGAAAAGAATCCTTATTCAATAAATTGTGATGGTAAAACTGGATAGCCACATGTAGAAGATTGAAACAGGATCCACACCTGTCACCTCTCACAAAAATCACTTCATGATGGATAACAGACTTAAACCTAATGCACAAAGCTATAAGAATTCTAGAACAAAATGTTGGAAAAACTCTTATAGACATTTGCCTAGGCAAAGAATTTATGAAGAAGACCCCAAAGGCAATCATAGCAACCACAAAAATAAATAAATGTGACCTGATCAAATTAAAAAGCTTCTGCACAGCCAAGGAAACTATCACAAGAGCAGACAGGCAACCTACAGAATGGGAGAAAATATTCACATGTTACACATCCTATAAAGAGCTGATAATTAAAATCTATATATAACTCAGGAAAAGCAACAAGAAAAAATCAAACAATCCTATCAAAAAGTGAGAAAAGGAAACAGAAACTTTTCAAAAGAAGATAAACTAATGGCTAACAAACATGAAAAAATGCTCAACATCTCTAACCATCATGGGAATGCAAATCAGAACCACAATGAGATATCACTTATCCCCAGTGAGAATTGCCTTTATCAAAAAGTCCCAAAACAATAAATGTTGGTGTGGTTGCAGAGAGATAGGAACACTCCTACACTGCTGGTGGGACTGCAAACTAGTGCAACCTGTGTGGAAAGTAATATGGTGATACCTTAAAGATATACAAGTAGATCTACCATTTGATCTAGCAATCCCATTACTGGGTATCTACCTAAAAGAACAAAAGACAGTCTATAAAAAAGATATCTGCACTCAAATGTTTATAGCAGCACAATTTACAATTGCAAAGCTGTGGAAACAACCCAAGTGCCCATCAATACATGAGTGGATTAATAAAATGTGGTATATGTATACCATGGAGTTCTACTCAGCCACAAAAAACAATGGTGATCTAGCACCTCTAATATTATCCTGGATAGAGCTGGGACCCACTGTACTAAGTCAAGTATCCCAAGAATGGAAAAACAAGCACCACATGTATTCACCATTAAATTGGTATTCTCTGATCAACACTTAAGTGCATATATAGTAATAACATTCATTGAGTGTTGGGCAGATGGGAGGCAGGAGGAGGCGATGGGTATATACACACATAATGGGTGCAGTGCGCACCATCTGGGGGATGGACATGCTTGAAGTTCTGACTTGAGTGGGGCAGGGGCAATATACATAACATGAACATTTGTACCCCCGTAATATGCTGAAATAAAAAAAAGATTTAAAAATAATCCCATCAAGATATATGTGCTTCTTTTTTTCCAAAGATGTTTACATTATTTCTAGAAACTCAACATGTTATATTTGCAAAGTTCATGTAAGAAATATCTGTTTACAAGCTGTGCCCGCTCCTTGTTTAATATTTCTATGAAAGAATCTACCTCAAATGAGTGATGGAGTTTTGATCGCATGTCGTTGTTGCCAATCATTTCTGCTCCAGGGGAAACTATTTAGAGAATTGGAAAGCATTCCACCTTTGTAGGAAGTTCACAGTTATAGTCAAATGTTGTATGTTGATTCTTCCTAAAAGGTGAAACACAATAATCTCATAAGCAGAGGAAAGACTGACAACAAAATTGTGTTATCAGAACCATCAATAACCTTGGTTGGACTGTAGAATGCAAAGTCTCTTATTATCTGAAGTCTTATGCCTCATTGTTCATTGTAGATAAGTACAAAATTAGACCAAAGCTAAAAACTGGAGCCATCCCTGACTTGGGCAGATATATAAAATAGACCAGATCATGAAAGAATCATGGTCTTGGAGCTCTGTAACCTAAAGGTGGGCCTCATATCCCCTCACCTGTTTGCCTGCCTCCCTACAAATGTCTTAACCTGTTGAGAGTTTCTTTATAAATATTGTTATACTTTTATCTAATGTAACAAAAAATGAGAGTTCAGTAAGAGACACACATCCATGAACAAGCATCTCCTGAGCATTTCCCTGGCCATCCCTGTGTTCAGATTGATTTATGAGCCTTGGGTCCATTGTTTCCTCACCATTAGCTGTCATTAGACTAATACACTTTCCTGCAATCCCTCAGCTTACTGCTTCTAGTGAGGAGGTGCAATCTTGCCCAGCTGTGCTGAGCTAGTCATCACTACCACTAATTTTCTGCCAGAACCTATGAGTAATGTCACATTTCATGCTGTTTCAATAAAAACATTTACTCCTTGGCAGGGCTAGTAAAGAGCTTGATGAAGAAACTATAAAAAGTCCCTGAGGGGGCAAAAGGTGATGGAGAGACTGTGTCATGGGAAAAATTGAGTACCTGTAAGGCTGACACAGCAGATCAAAACAAGGAAGACAGAATGAGGCAATCAGGCCATAACAAAAAGACTTTCATAAATTTATTTATATACTCAAAAATATATTTTGAACACCTAAAATGTGCCAGACACTGTGCAAATTGAATTGCCATGACGGTTGGACACAATCCCTTGGATACAGAAGGCTTGGGATCTGTTCCATGCTTCCACTTTATTGAGCTGTGCAACCTAATAAAAGCTGCTTAACTTTGAGAGGGTCCCAGCTTCTTATCTATATAATAGGTATCTTTTATATAATAGATCTATATAATAATATAGATAATAGATAACTATATAATATAATCTATATAATAATCATCAATTTCTCAATTTATTGAAATTAATGGAGCATTTCATTGTAATTATAAGCATTTAGAAAAAAGAAAACAACTTATGTATATTAATATGAGCTTATGTATATGGCTTATATATATTTATATTACATTTATATAACACACACATAAATAGGGCAAGGGAGAGCGAGAGAGTTAAGGGGCTCTTGAGGAGGACATTTTCCTACATAAATGTTCATCTATTCACTGTGGCAGACAGGCAGAAAGGCAGGTCCTCACAATATCCAGCTAAAAAGTAAATGCCATCTCTACATCAGCACCAACCCATGAATCAAACACACAGGTTAACTGGGCACTAGGAGAATTCAATTCTGAAGGACATGATCTTCAGCATCATTTTCAATTGATACTGAGATATCAGGAACATGCTTGAAACATAGACTCCAGGAGAAGGCACTACCAACCAATGGAAATGTCTGGGACCATCCCATAGTTTTATCTCTATTTATATTCTCTATGAAAAATTAAACACATTCACAGGGACACCCTTTCTCCTATACCGTTGCTATTGCTGAAGTAACTTCCCCTCTCTGTATCAACCTCCAAACTATTATCATAGCTGCTTTGAGAAATCTGTCTCAGTTTACATGAAGGTACAGGAACCAAGTCTGGAACATTAGGTAAAATAAACATAAGACTTATTTAGTATACACCATACACATTGCCCCACATCTTCTTTTAGACCACATTAGTTGTGTCTCAAGGTGAAAATGGGATTCTTAGAACCCTAATCCCCTAATCCTTAAATAGCCACCATACTAAATTCATAAAATAATCTACCATTTTCACATAGAATGTACATCGGACAATGCTCTCTAGACATTGGCTAAGGCTCTGGTTCCAAGTGTGTGTCTGTTCTCCCACCATGATACCAGGACCACATGACCTTCATAGCTCTTCTAGTTCATGGCATGGCCAAGAAGTTGACCAAGTAGCTTACCCAATGCTTGCTTTATCCTGAACCCCATTCTGGTTGCTTCTTGACTTTAAGTTGTAGGTTTATCTTCAGGGGGAGGCATCCAGAGGCCCACACCTTAGACCAAGAAGAGCATCCCTGAAAAAAGGTAGAGAAACATGTGCTAAAGGAGCAGATGAAAATATTAAAAGAGCAGCAGTGGAGTCCCCCCTGTCTAGTTACCCCAGCTGTCTTCTGCTAATGCCCCTCTGTGGTCTCAGGAACTACATTTTGTTCCTGAGACATGTCAGCACTTCTCCTCTTGATAATAAAGGCAGGAAGGATGGTATTTTGAGCTTCTCCTTAGAATTTGCTGCTAATATTGCCTATCCAACTCTTGTCACCTTACCCTCAGCCTCACACTCTTTCAAAGGAAAGGACTGGTGATCATTTCTTCTCAAATGGTATCTTTGCTGATGATAGGATGGTATCTATCCAAAGAAAAGAAGTCTTTCTATCAAAAAGACATCTGCATTCAAATATTTATTGCAGTACAATTCACAATTGCCAGGGTGTGGAATCAGCACAAGTGCCTATCAATTCATGAGTGAATTAGTAAAATGTGGTATATGTATACCATGGAGTGCTACTCAACCATAAAAAAGAATGAATTAATGCCATTTGCAATAATTTGGATTGAACTGGAGACCATTCTCTTAAGTAAAGTATCTGAACATTGGAAAAACAAACACCACATGCACTTGCTATTAAATTGGAACTAAAAGATGAGCACACATGTGCATAGAGGGAAGTAAAACTCAGTGGAAATCAAGCAGTGGGGAGAGGGAAGTGGAGAGGGGAAAAAAAACTACCTTATGGGTACAATGAACACTATTTGGGTGATGCACACAAATATATGTAACTTAAGTACTACAAAAGTGATCCATGTGACCAAAACCATTTGCGTCCCTTAATATTTTGAAATATAGAAAAAAAGAAAAAAAAACTAGAAAACATAAATGACATGAATGTGTATTCAACATTTGAACAAGTGCTCAATCTCATTAGCTAAAAAAAGATATATTGATTTTAATAATGAGATGTTTTGTCTAAATAAGCTAATATTTTTAAAATGATGATGCCCAAATTTAGAAAAAAAAGGGATTTGAAATTGGTGCAACCATTTTGGAGGACAAATTTTCAATATTGTATTCATATATTCACTAAGCATGTCATTATCAAGCGTGTAGACTAAACTGAGGCATTAGAGATACAAAAGTGAACAAAATTTCTTCAGCAACTTAAAAATATTTATATACTTTGATATAAGAAATGTTGAAAATTTGTGAACAATGATGCTTACTATGGAATTATACATGTAAAAAATTTGAGGGAGCATAAATATCCTACAAAAGGTCATTTGTTAGACAATTGATGGCATATTCATCTTGTTAAATTGTACAGTCATGAAAATGAACATCGTAGAAGAAGAATATTGAAAGACATGGAGAATTATTTAAAAATATATTTAATTTAAAAAAGTAGTTTATACTAAACAATGCATATAACAATCCCAGTTCAAAGAAAATACATGTTTTTATTTATGTATGTATAGAAAAAGTCTGGAAAGTTATACATCAAGACATAAATGTATGGAATTTTTGTTATTTTTAAATTTAGTCTTACTTTTTGTCTGTTTTCTAATTGTTTCTAATTGTAATTTTTTATATAATTTTTCATCATGGATTTTTTAATTAAATTTTTTGAGGCAATTGTAGATGCGCATGTCTTATACTGTATTCAGAAATATTACAGACAAATCCTGTGTACTTTTAACCCAGTTTCCTCCAGTCATAACATTTTGAAAATCTGTACTATTTTATCACAAACAGGATAGTGACATAGATATATTCCAGCTATAGACATTTTTCCATCACACAAGGATCATCTATGCTGTCTTTTTGTAGCCACATCCACTTCTCCTCTACCCTATGCTCCTCATTAACCCTGGCAAACTAATCTGTTCTCTTTTCCTAAAATTTTGTTTTTTCAATAATGTTATATAAATTTATTCATACAGTGTGTAAATTTTGGGGATTGGCTTTTTTTGGTTCACTCGGCATAGTTCTCTGGAGATTCACCCAAGTTTTGTGCATCAAAGTTTATTGTTTTTCATAACTGTGAATTTCCCATGGTATAGATAAATGACATTTGTTTAACCACTCACCCCTTGAAAGATATCTGGATTGTTTCCAATTTCTAGTTATTACAAATGAAGGTATTATAAACATCCATGTATAAGTTTTTGTATAAAAAGAAAGTTTTTATTTCTCTGGAAGAAATGACCACAAGCATGATTGCTGGGTTGTATGGTAGTTGCATGTTTAGTTTAGTTTTTTACCAAACTTCCAAATTGTGTCCGTTAGTGTACATATCATTTTACACTCCTGAAATGAACATATGAGTAATCCAGTTTCTCTGTATTTTCACTAGCATTTTATAATTGTACCTTTTTTTTCTTTACTGTTGAAATTTGACTGTTCTTTATATACTAGTTCTTTCCCAGATATGTGGTTTCCAAATATTTTCTCCCAGACTGTAGCTTGTTTTCTTGTTGTCTTTTCTGGGTCTTTTGCAGAATAAAAGTCTTTTAATTTTGATGAAATACAAGTTAGCATTCTTTTCTTTTATTAATTGTACAATTTGGTGTCAACTCTAAGAATTATCTGCCTAGCCCTAGATCCTGAAGATAATCTCTGTTTAAGTTTTATAGTTTTACATTTTATATTTATGTCTATGAACCATTTTGATGCACTTTTATATATAGTTTGAGACTTAGATTGAGTTTCTTTTTTTTCCTCCTACTGATATCCAATTACTCCAACACCATTTTGTTGAAAAGCTTCTCCTAAGGTATTGATTTGCTTTTGTATGTTTATCAAAAATTAGTTGGGCATATTTATTTTGGGTCTATTTTTGGGTTCTCTGTTCTTTTCTATTGTTTATCTTTCTGCTAATATCACCTGGTCTAGTAAATAGTATTTAATATTTTAAATTTTGATGTCATGTGTTCATTGTTATTATACAAAAATATAATTGAGTTTTGTAAGTTTACTTTGTATTCTGTTACCTTACTGAACACATTATTAGTTCTAGCAATTGTTTTGTAGATTCATTAGAATTTCCTATGTAAACAATAAGGTCATCTTTAGATACAAACAGTTTTATTTTTTCCTTTCCTATCTATATGCCTTTAAGTTCCTTTTCTTGCTTTATTGCAGTCTAGAACTTCTGGTACTGTGATAAATAAGAATGGTGAGAATGACATCCTGCCTTGCTCCCAATATTAGGGTGAAAGTATTCAGTATAATATTTGCTTTAGGTTTTTCATATATTTTTGTTAATCCCATCTCATTCTTTACTTGCTGATTTTTTTTAGCATGAATAAGTGTTAAATTTTATCAAATGTTTTCTAAGTATCAACTGATAGGATCATATGACTTTTCCTCTTTAGCTTGTTGATATGGTGTATTACATTGTTTGATTTTTTTCTAATGTTGATCCAGCCTTTCACTTCCTAATAAACCCCATTTGATCATAATATGTAATTTTTATATATATTTCTGAATTCTGTTTCTAATATGTTGCTAAGGGTGTTTGCATCTATATTCATGAGAGATATTGGTCTTTAGTTTTCTTCTTTTGTACTGTATTTATCTCATTTTTGTATCAGATAATAATATTAATAGCTTCATAAATCTAGGAAATGTTCTCTCCTATTTTCTGTAAGAGTGTGTAAAATTGGTATTAATTTTTTTTAACTATTTAGTAGAATTCTCCAATAAATTCATCTGGCCCAGAAGATTGTTTTTTAGTAACTTTATCTTTTTCAGGAATTCCATTTTCTTAATAGTTATAAGGTTATTCAGATTATCTATTGCATATTGAATGAAGTGGGAAAGTTTGTGTTTTCCAAGGAAGTACCCCATTTTATTTAAGTTGTCACAATTATCTGTGTAGAGTTGTTCACAGTATTTTCTTATGCATTAGCTTTCTATGGCTGTTAAACAAATGACTACAAACTTGGTGGCTTAAAACAACAGAAATCTTTTACAGTTCTTGAGGCCATAAATTCAACATCAGATTCACTGGATCAAAATCAAGCTATCAGCAGGGCCATGCTCTCTCTAGAAGGTCTAGAGTAGAATGCAGTCTTTGCCTCGTCTAGCTTCTGGAGGTATTCCTTGGCTTGTGACCACATCACTCCATTCTCTGCCTCTGTGATCACATTGCCTATTCCTCTTCTATGTGTATCCAATCTCCCATTGTCTCCCTCTTTTAAAGATACATATGATGGCATTTAGGAACTATCTGGATAATTTAGAATAATCTTCTAATCTTGAGAACCTTAATTTAATTCCACCTGAAAAGAATTTTTTTTTTCCTAAATAAGTTAACATATACAGTTTCAAGGACTTGGTACCTAATATCATTGAGGCCACCATTCAGTCCATTACACCTTTTATATTTCTTTAAGGTCTATAATATCCCATTTCACTCCTGATCAGAAGAATTTGTTTTTTCCCTCTCTCTCTCTCTTTCTGTTTCTCTCTCTCATCAGTATTATAGAGGTTTGTCAATTGTATTTGTCTTTTCAAAGAATTAGTTCTCTGTTTCATTGATTTTCTCTATATTTTTTAATTTCATTGTTTTTTTCTCCTATCATTATTATTTCCTGTATGCTTTTTGCTTTGAATTTATTTTCCTTTCCTATTTCTAGGTTTTTGTGGTGAGAGCTTTGATTATTCATATGAGAGATTTCCTATCTTATAATATGTACATTTAATCCTATAGATTTCTCTCACTATTGCTTTAGATGTATTTCTCAAATTTTTTCATGTTTTATTTTCATTTTATAACTCAATATACTTTATTATTTTCCTTGATACTTCCCTTTTGACATGTACATTATTTAGATTTTTGTTGTTGTTTGAAGATATTTTTGTTAAATTTCTGTTAATGATTTTCAGTTTGATTTTATTGTGGTTGGAGAACACACTATGTATGATTCCAATTTTTTCTAATTTGTTGATGTTTGTTTTATGGCCTATGATATGGTCTACCTGATATGTGAGTTTTGTAGACACAAAACGTTCACTCTGTTGTAATTGGGAAGAGTGTTTTATGAATGTCAATTAGATCCTATTGTTAATGATGTTATTGAGTTCTATGATCCTGCTGATTTTCTATCTAATTATTCTATTAACTGTTGAGAGATTGGTATTGAAGTCTTCAACTATAATTGTGGATTTGTCTATTTCTCCTTTCAGTTGTATCAGTTTTTGTTTCATATTCTTTGTAGATCTGTAGCTTGGTGCATACATATTTAAGCTCGCTACGTCACTAGTGTATTGACACTTATCATTTAAAAATATCTCCCACTGTCTCTGCCATTTTTCTTTGCCTAGATGTCTGCTTTCTCTGATATATTATAGTCACTCCTGTTTTCTCTTTATTAATATTTGAATTATATATTTTTTCCATCCTTGTATTTTTGACTTGCCTCTATCTTTACATTTGAAGTGAGGTTCTCATGGACAGCATATGTTTGGGTCATGATTTTTAATCTGCTGTGCCAAATTCTGTTTTAATTGGTGTACTTAAATTATTTTTGTTTAATATAATTATTGATATGTTGGGGCTTAAGTCTGCCATTTTGTTTTTTGTTTTATGTTTGTTCTCTCTGTTTTTAATATTTCTGTTTTCTTTTTCTTACCATTTTTGGGTCACTTGAACATTTTTAGAATTATTTTTGGATTTATCTGTAGTATATTTGAGTATATCCCTTTTTACCCTTCTTAGTGATATTCTAGGTATTGATACATATATATATATTACACACATACACACATATATATGCATAAATTATCACAGTCCACTTATAATTTTACTAGCTTAAGTGAAAAATAGAAAATTTATCTCACTTTATGCCCTTTTATTTCTCCAGTTTATAGTATATGTGTCTTAAATATTTCCTCCACAGATGTTTAGAGCCATATCAGCGTTATAATTTTTGTTTCAACTATCAGCCATAATTTAGAAAACTCAGGTGAAGTAGGAAAGCCTATTTTATATATATGTATTTTTGCTTACCATTTTCTGTATTCCGTCCTTGTGTTCTATCTAAGGTTCTATCTTCAATATTTCCTTTCTGTTTAGAAAATCTCCTCTGCATTTCATTTAGAATATGTCTGCTAATGACAACAAAGTGAGACTCTGGCTCAAAAAAAAAAAAAGAATTCTAAGTTGACAGGTTTTTGTTTTGTTTTGTTTTGTTTTGTTTTCAGCACATTAAAAATATCTTATCACCCATCTGGTCTTCATAGTTTTTGAATAGAAATCCACTGTTATTTAAAATGTCTCCTCACCCACCATAGACAAAGCGCTGCTTCTCTGTGGCTGCTTTCAAGATTTTTTTCTTTGCTTTTAGTTTTCAAAATTTTGTGCTCGGCATGGATTTTTTTTTTATTATTTTTTTTTGAAGATGTTATTCTCTTGGGGGCTTACACAGCCTCTTTAATCAGTCAGTTTGTGTCTCTTATTACTTTGGTGAAGTTTTCAGCCATTGTTTCTTCTAGTATTTTTTCAACCTTGTCTCTTACTCCTCTCCTTCTGTGACTTCAGAGACACAAATATTACAGAACTTTGTTACAGTCCCACAGGTCCATGAACTCTGTTCACTTATTTTTTGAGTCTATGTACTCTCTGTTCTTCAAATTAAATATATTCTGTTGTTCTACCTTCAAGTTCACTAATTCTCTGTCCATTCTGCTGTTGAGTCCATTTATATAATGCTTGTTAATTTCAGTTGTTATAATTTTCAATTCTAAAATTTCTATTTGGTTTTTATATTTATTTGCAGACTTTTGTGTTTTTTTCTATTTTCAAGCATGTATAATTACTGTTGAAGAACTTTTATTATGGCTACTTTAAAATCTTTTTCAGGTAATTCTCATGACTCTGTCATCTTGGTGTTGCCATCTATTGATTATCATTTTGCATTCAATTTGAGATCTTCCTAGTTCTTGCTATGAAACATGATTTTTTTCCATTGAAACCTGGATATTTTCTTTTTATTTTTCAAGACGTCTGATATCATGTTATCTTTATGTTTTAGCCTGCAAGAGAAGGGTGGTAGAAGTTCAGATTCCACACTTGCCTTTTTTTGACATTTAAAGTAGGAGGCAGGGGAATAGTTCTTATTACTGCTGGTCTGGTTTCTTGCATGGTATACAGTAACATTTCAGTGGGAGCAGCCTCATTGTCAATGGGCAATAGTGAAGGTCTTGCTGCTCTATTAGGTCTCCTAGGACACTATCCCAGTGGAGAGGCAGAGAAGGTCTCATTACTAAAATGAGTTGCTAAGGCTGGTGGTGGACATACAGGAACTCCATGTGGTCTCCACTGAGACCATGAGGGGTCTCTTTAAAGGCTAGTGGAGATGAAAATTCAAGCTTCTTATTTGGCCTTCTGTGATATCACCCCGGCAAAGGTGTTGTGGTGCTTCATTATAGTGTCACGAGTATGGAAGTTTAGGCTCCCCACTTAGATTTGCTGGTGTATGTGAAGGTGAAATCACAGTTTTATTCTGTAGGATTTGGAATAGAGTCGTTATTGTCTAAAAGTTTTCTATTTTGCTAGGCTATACCTTTCTTGGTCCTTTGACTAGAGAGAGCAAGCTTTGAGTGGGGCTTATTTTGTCTATACTTGTTGGTACTTCTGAGTTACTAGCTTCTTCAGCTCCAAGTCTAGAATATAAAAGCAAAAATGAAAATCATCATCATGTCATTTCCTGAGTTCCAAGTCCCTACCCAGTTTGCCTTTTTCTTTCTGCCTTTTGCTCTTCTTATATTTGTTTTCTATATAAAACCCAAAATTTTCAGCTGTACTTAGTGGTAGGAATAGAAAAAAATGTCTACTCAATGTTCTAGAATCAGGAGCCCGTTTAACGTCCGTTTAATAAAGGTCCATTTAAATAAAATAAATACTATCTTACTATTTATTGAGTTTTTTCTAGTTTTGCTTGAGTAAGAGAAGACATGTGTGCTACAGCTACAGATAAGAGTTATAGTAACTCCGAAGTATGCAGCCAGTTAGAAAAGCTTGGCATCAAGAGACTTCACCCTACTGAGAAGGTTGAGTAGCTCCATTTCAGCTTTTTTTTTTTTTTTAAGAAGTAAAGCTGATTATTTCTTAATTTAGATCAGTGATTACTGAACTCCAGTTGTAACCATCCCGTCTCCTCACAAGTGCTCCCTGGGTTGCCTTCCATTGTGTTGGCTCAATAGGTCTGGTCCCTAGAGTCAACCCCTAGGCTCTGATCATCTTCCCACCACAACCCACTCCCTCACACACACCTTTGAATAACCCTTCCTCACCCCAGATTGCGCACATTTCTCCCCTTAGTGTTCCACTTCTTTAAAAGAACAAGTTGAAGCATTTTGATCTTAGTTCCTTTATGAACCTGCATGACATTTTCACAGGAAACCGGTTCCAATCCCCAGTGAAATGAAAGTCTCCTTGTTTTGAAGTTGCAGTAACCTTGCTGTCTCCTTGTCAGTCCTCTCACCTCTTTGCCTCTGCACTTGTGACTGATTTATCTGACTCTAAAGAACTATAGGTAAGCCACAGTTACATACATATTAACTTGGATAACCCTGGAACAGAAATAACACCAAAATGAGTGACTAATTCTGGTGAGATAATAAATAGAAAGGCAGGTAGGAAGTGGAGTGGGTGAATGTGAGGGCAGGTGGTTTAAAGGGAAAAAAAGGTTGCAGGTAAAACTTGGAGAATTCTAGACAGATGACTCAATGAACAGAGGACATGCTTCAATTCATGTTAGAGGTCATTTTGTTTCTAAACCAATACATTTTCACAATTTGACTTTCATCTTGACTTGAGCACAGACAATATTTGGAAAGGCAAATTTCAGGGGAATGTGATTTAATTGTTTATCAGATAAGACCAGTCTCTAAAATGTCATTTGCTGCTCTATCCTGCCAATTGGACCTAGTTTCACACTCTGAGGACTTTAATATCAGGGCTGGGGAAGATTGGCACTTCCCAAGATCTGAAGTGGCTCAAAAGGGATTTTATCCTTGACATGTGAACTTCATCAGTTAACCTGCCTCTCTGCAGTTCTCAAATACAGGCATCACATGAGGTATTTGCTTTTCTGCTTCTTTTAGCCTCAGTCTCAGCAAAAAATCAAACAAATAAACAAATAAAGGATTGAGCTGAATTTTAACAGCCTTTCCAGAGAAATCTTTCAAAGTCATTTGAAATTGCCTATGTTTATAATATGGCCTGCTTATTTCCTTCTCCTGTTCGGTTTCCAGGTAATCTTAGATTTAAATATTGGGCCAGGGACTTAACACCCACCCCTGATCTTCATGTATAAATCACAGCCACAAAATCCCTCATCCTTCTGTTTCTCCTGCCTTGTAACAAGCTAAGAATGGGAAGTAGATGTAATCTTTAGGCCCTTTCATGCTGTGACACATCGGCTGGAAATGCCATCCAGAAAGAGGTTGTTCATAATGAACGTGTTACACAGGAAAAGGAAGCTAGAATCTCATGTATTGTCTGTGAAGTGTAGTACATAACTTTTCTCTACTATCATTAGCCTTCAATTTAATCTTTCTTTTTCATGAGCTTTCCTGAGCAAAGAAAGCTGGCACATTTAAACCTGAGTAAATGAAAAATGTTTAAGCAATGTTGCTAGGAGCCAGTGTCCTGGAAATATTGATCAAGTCATCACCACCAAGTATTCCCCAGGCACCAGTATGGCATATTTGACCTTAGGCATCTGCAAAAGGCATTTCAGATGTGGCCCCTTTCATGAAATACTTAAGAATCCAAGAATTTCAGTACCAGCATTATCATAAAGTAAAATCCAAGCACATTATGAAACAATAAGAATGCTAGAAGAAATTGTTGGAAAAATCTTTTAGATGTCAGTGTAGGCCAAAAAAATTTATGAATAAGACCCTGATGACAATCATGGCAAGAACAAAAATTAATAAAGGGGACTTAATTAAACTAAAAAGCTAAGGAAATAATCAACAGAGCAAACAGACAACCTACAGAATGGGAGAAAATATTCACAAGCTATCCATCTGATAAATGGCTAACATCCGGAATCTACAAAGAACTCAAAGAAATCATCAAGGAAAAAAACCAAACAAATAAACACATAAAAAAGTAGGAAAAAGACATGAACGGAAGCTTTTCAAAAGAACATAGACAAATGGTCAATAAACATATGAAAAAATGCTTCACTAATCATCAGGGAAATGTAAATTAAAACCACAATAAGCTCTTATGTTACTCCTGTTAGAATGACTTTTATTAAAAAGTCCAAAACCAGTAGATGCTGGCGTGGATACAGAGAGAAAAGAACACTTATAAGCTGTTGGTGGGACTGAAAATTAATACAATCTCGATGGAAAACAGCATGGAGATTCCTCAAAGAACTGAAAGTAGACTTACCATTTTATCCTGCAATCCCACTACTGGGTATTTATCCAAAGGAAAAGAAGAAAAGATAAAATAGCTGCATGTGAATGTTCAATGCAGCACAATTCATAGTTGTAAATATGTGGAGTCAACCCAAGTGCTATCAATTCATGAGGGGATTGAAAAAATGTGCTATATGCATACTATGGAATACTACTCAGTCATAAAGAAGGACAAATTTGCAATAATTTCAATGTAATTGGAGACCATTATCTGAAGTGAAGTATCTCAAGATTAGAGAAACAAGCACTACATGTACTCACTATTAAATTGGAACTAGTCAATGAGCACATATATGCACAGAGGGAAGTAAAACTCAGGAAATCAAGCAGGGAGGAGGGAGGAGGAAAGAATGGGTGAAAACCTACCTAACAGGTACAATGAACAATATCTTGGGGATGGGCACACTTATAACCCTGACTCAAGCACAACATAAGTGATCCATGTAACCAAAAACATTTGTACCCCCATAATATTTTGAAATAATAAAATAGGAAAAAATATAGTTACAGTACATTTAAGCAGCAAATATATTTTAAGTAAACTCAATAAAATCTTTTAGAGCATGCAAAATAGCAGGCCAAAGTGATAAATAACTTGGAGGGAGTTGAGCTGAATTCACAGACATTAGAAATGAGGTTAAGTTTTCATGCCTGTCTTTATCAGTTCAGGAAAAATTCATGGAAGAATTATTATTTCTGGATTTGTTTTAAAACATTGTAATAACATAAAAGGCTTTTTTGGAATAAGTTGTCAAATCAGAGGAGTACTAAGTAAATTTATTTATGAGCTGTCAATTAGTTGGGCTAGATTGCAGTTTAAGAGACATGGAGGTATTAGATAAAGATCTGACTATAGATTGTAAATGTGCAAGACTCAGAAATTTAACTAAAAAGCCAGGTTACTTTATCTCACAAGAATTTTTGAGAGATAGCACATGCCATTCAAAATCTCCAAGTTTTGGCTATTTCCAGAAGCTATCATTCAAGAAATGAAAGAACAAGAAGCCGAGTCCCTGGTTTATTGAGTTATTCCTGATTGAAGAAGTTCAGCTAGATTTGTTAGACCAGGATCAGGGTCTAAGACTCCCGAAATCCAGGGAGTCAGTGTTTGGATGTCATTCAAGTCATTCGTGATTGGTGGAGCATCCTTTTGTCAATGGGAAAAAACACAAACTCTGCAAAATAATTTAAAAGGGCTGATTTTGAGCCAAGTATGAGTGACCATGGCCTGGAGCCAAGCCCAAGAAGACTTGAGCAAGTGGTCTTGCCATGGTTAGGTTACAGTTTGGTTTTATACATTTCAGGGAGACAGGAATTACATGTAAAGTCATAAATCAATACATGGAAGGTATATATTGGTTTGGCCTGAAAAGGTGGGACATCTTGAAGTGGGGGATTACAGGTTATAGATGGGTTTAAAAATTGTTTGATTTGTAATTGGTTAAGGAAATGAAGGTTTGTCTAAAGGCTTAGAATGTTTTAAATTAAGATAAGGAAGTCTGTTAATTAGAGACTAGTCACCGGATATACTCAGACTCATGAGATATGTTGAGTAAACTGAAGATCTACAGATGTGGTTTAAACTTCGTCTTGCATAGTCTTAGGCCTGTTAATGAGTTACAAAGGATGTCTCCAAGAAGAGAAGGGGACATGATAAGGAATGTCTGACCTCCCTTCTCATGGCTAGCAACTCAGCTCTAGGATATTTCTGGGGTACCCTTGGCCAGGAGGAGGTCTATTCAGCTGGCTGGGGGACTTAAGATTTTATTTTATTTCACACTTTGGAAAACCATGGTGAACAGAGAAAATTTGAAGTCTGGGGACTAGATTCTAACCTTAGATCTGTTGATTATCAGCTGTGTGTCCTTGGGCAAATTATTCTACATCCATGAATCTCAGTATCCTAACCTAGAAAATGTGAGAATTGTTCTGCACTAGCATTTCATAAACTGTTCCAAAAACTGCTGAGCAGTTCAAGGTAGATTATATTTCAAGATGGCCACAAGAATTCCTTCTTGCATTCCAAGTGCCACTTTGCAATGTGACTTTGTCTGTCCCCATCAATAGGGGATGTCAATTTATATGCCCCTTGAATCTAACCTGGATTTGTGACTTGCTTTTTCTAATATGTGGCAAAAGTGATGTTGTTTGATTTTCAAGGCTAAGCCTTTAGTAGCTTTACGGTTTCTGTGGTCTGCCCTGTTGAAAATTGTCTTAAGCCCACCTTGTAAGAAGGCCTTTGGAGGATGAGAAACCATGTGGGAGAAAGTGAGGCTCCCAGACAGTACGAACTGCCATGCCATCTTCCACCTTCCAGCTCAGGAAATCCACAGAATTGTGAAAAATAATCCATCATTTTTGTTTAAAGCCACCAATTTTGAGGATGATCTGTTATAGGTAACAGATAATTGAAATAGTGCTCAGTAAGATATGTGGTTTTATTGTCAAGTAACTTTGGGTTAAGATTGGCTGAACAATGTAAATAGGTGTCTCAAACTATAGAATTCCAGAACTTGTAATATGCTGAGATTTACTTAAAACTGCAAAGTGGTGAGAGAGATTTTTATGCCATGTCTGCCAGTCTTATTTGATCAGAAAAAAAACCTGTTTTCCCTGGAAAACCGTTTAACCACTTGTGGAAAATGCTGATGTAGTTGAATTGCAAAAGTGCTGCCAGTCCTAGCACCCTAGAAATCTGCAAATGGAGCAAGGAGTGTTTTGGTCACTCTTTCTTCTTGATTATTTTGATGACAAGAAAACTCATTCCATAGTTGGCTGCTACCAAATTTCATTATTCACTTCCACTGAAACCGGTTTTTAATCAATTAACGGAGGAAAGCAGTATTGGAATTATTAATGAACAATTAAATAGAGATTAAGGAGCTATTAACCTGCAGCTTGGTGGTGGAGACTTGGCTGTCAGGTGGCGTGAGAGCCTGATGGATGCAGACCCATGAGAGGCTGTCACAATGATAAAACAAGCAAAGAGTAAGCTAATAGATTTATCTATTTCTTCCTGGCAGATTGTAATAGGATATGGAATTGTCCTGCTGATCTAGGGATCTAGAGAAAGCTCTTTATAAAAAGAATGTGATTAAAACAGGAAGAACTGTCCATCTGCACTACATATACTTCACAGTCTGGCAGAATAGTCATGTGGTCCAAGTGTGTGTAAGTGTGTGTGTGTGTGACGTCTATGTGTGTGTTGGTGTGAGAGTAAATATGGGTAAATGTGTTTGCTAGTATTGTTTTTCATATCTATTAAATGTGGCCACACTTTGTGTATATGTTTCTCAGAGAGCTTCTTATGTGTGTTTTTGCAGATGCCCATATATGCATTTTCTTTGTGTATGCATGTGGTTTTGCATGCATGTGGAGGCAAATTCACATGCACGTACATAAGACTAGGACAATGTGTCTGGTATGACCTGTGGCTCTCTCTACACCTGAAGAACAAAATACAAGGTGACAGAGATAAGGCATAGCCAGAGAGAATGGAAGGGGCCAACAAGGCACAGTGGTTTGTTTTATAACCAGTATACCCACGTAAGTGGTTCCACCGAGGAGAAGTTTTGCCTTTGTCTGGGAGTGAGTGAACTGCTTCCCTGTCTTTGTGAATTTACCCTCTGTCATGGTGGGGAGATAAGGAGGACAGTAAATGAAAATAAATGAATAAGGCATTGCAAGCCTGGGAATCAGACTGGCAAACCCATTCAACTACTGTATTCCTGGCCGTGACTGGCCTGATGTCTCATTAAGATAAAATGTTGAGGATTATAATAAATAAGACTTTTATAAAGCTTAAATAAGAAGAGAAATATCCTTGATTTTCTCCCTACTTAATTAACATTTCCCCAGGTAAACTATTATTCTTTTGTTTTGTCATAAATTAATCCTATCCAAACTGATTTGGATTCCTGTCATTCAGTAATTTCTAAACACTTGAATGTATAATGTGGTTTAAGGGTACTCACTCTTAAGTCCTCTGCAGCATTACAGAGTAGTGTCAAATGCTACATTCACATTTTACACGTGTTGTCTTATTTAATCTTCATAACAGCATGAATTGAGTAGTATTGTAACCATTGCACTGAAGAAGCAAGTGGATATAAAGTCAGGTCCTGGGCCATGGTCACATACCTGTGCAGACTGCAGACTCACAGCTGTAGCAATTGACCCCAAAAGCCATGCTCTCATTACCTGCACTGCACTGGTTGTCTTAAGAGGAAGACTGCCCAAGGCTCCTTCCCATCATCTCTTCGGGTCTGCCTGGGGTCAGATCAAAGGCATGGAAGGGCTTCAGTTTGATTCCTGGGGCTGGTGAAAAATCGTGCTACACCACATCATTCCTGTTTCCCAAGAGCTTTTTGAGAAAAACCAATACACACACGTGGAGGAGAGGTGATGGGGGTCTCATTGGCTTGAGTGGTTCCTTCAACTCTGCTTCAAGCATAACTTTCAGAGGAGGAAGAAGAGACACTCTACTCTCTGAGTAATGTCTGGAGGGGTCAAAGAACAAGCAGCTACAAACAAGTGGCTGGGGCTAAGTAACGGAGTACTGAATCTTCTGGCAACTGGGACAGGTCACGACAACGACACCATCTTAACCAAAAAAATCCCAGAATCTCACTCCTTTTGGGTCAATAATGCCCATTCCTTTTCATGGGGCAAAAAATCAGCTGCTGATATCTGAGCAACTTGAAGCAGGAACCACCAGATTTAGTCGGAGAGCCTGAGCTTATTCAATAGGCAAGTACTAAGTAGGTTGGCAGGGCTCCAAAGCACCAGGGGCTCGTAAAAAAATTCACTTCTGCAGAGAGTTTGGAATTATCCCATGACAGTGCTATCCCATTGATGACAGAAAGCAATGAGGTAATAAAATTATTAATAGCATGGCTCCTGGTCCTGACTTCCCAGGCCTCCCTTATAAGGAACTGAGTGCTTGTAGTCAAAAGGGAAAAGGATCTTGTTGGTTTAACTTTCAAGAGAGAAGAGAAAGGTGCCAATATGTATCAAACACCTATTTCATGCCAATTATTTTGATAGGATCTTCACACGTTACCTTATTCGATCTACAAACAGCACTAGGTGGTAGATATGATCATCTCTATTTTACATTTGAAGCTCAAAGGCGTTAGAAAACCTTCCCAAGGTGTTACAGTTGGTAGGAAGTAAAACCCGACACCAATATCAGTATATATTTTTTCCACTATACATCTCCCTAATTCAGGTCATGATGTTATTATTCAAATAATTGGTTTAGAAAGAGCAGATTGCCCACAAACACACACACACACACACACACACATATATATATATACACACACACAGAGTTTCACTACTGAGGAGGAGCTTTGAAATTAGAGGTTAAAATGACACAAGATCGGAAGAATAGGCTCCACATGTACTTGCCATCAAATTGGTACTGACTGATTAACACTAAGGTGCTCAAAGGGTGGTGGTGTTCACCAGGGATTCGGGGGTTGGGGGGCTAGACCCACAACTGAAGGATGCGGGTGAGCATTATGGAGGGGAGGGCATACCTCTAACCCTTGCTAGGGAGAGGCAAAGATATAAAATGTAACCAAAATGTTTGTACTCTCATATTTTCCTGAAATTAAAAAAAAAATGATTCACTCAGGAACACAAAATTAGTCAAACAAGCAGGTCCAGCAAGGCAGGAATTTTTATGGGGAAAGTGAACTGTACCCAAACAGAACCAGACTTGGGAATAGCCTCTTTTGGGTGGGGTAGGGGGTGCTCTTTTCTTCCACGTCCGGTAAGTAAGATGGGACCTGTGACAATCTTCTGCCTTTGACTTGGAAAGACCAAGGAGGAGCTGGGAAAGGGCTTTGGAGAAAGGAGGTCTGTGCAGCTGGTGCCTGAATCCTGCCTCTCAGTGTAGCTCTTGGATCACGAGAACAGCTGCCCCGTTTAGTCCACACAAGGGCCAAGCAGGTCACCAGAGTAAGAGCCATGCAAGTATCAGAAACTTGTCCCCTGATAGAAATCAAGACTGTGCCTCAAGCATTCCTCTATACATATATCCTCTTTACTGTCCTTCTCCTATACGGGAGGTGTCAGAACAGCAATCAAGTATTCAGACAACTAGATTCTGGCATTATCTCTTATCAAATATTTATAATCCTGCTTTCCACATGAGGAAATTGAGGGTTCTGAGAGATTAGTAGAATGAAACCAGTAAGTGATTGCACCACGATTGCACTATATCTGCCTGATCCTAAAACTCATTATCTTTCTCTCCGTCCTCTAGTATTAGCCCAGGAAGATGTCTGAGAAGGGCCTGGCAGTAGGTCATCATTGTAATCCCAAGATAGGAACTGAGTCGTTATGTGTAGAGCGGACACCATGATTTGCATTGTGAAGGGCACAAAATAAGTACTGCCCCTGCCCTCCAGGAGCTTCTGATCTAGCGGGAAAGACTCTTAGAGTAATAAGCCAACCGAGAGAAGGGGAATAATAAAAGTTTATTGCCGAGATTTATGAGCATGAAAGACACTAAGTTTATATTCTCCTGGGAAGCATAAAAGAAAGTTTTATGGTGAAAGCTGGTCTCTGAAGGAAGGGCAATTTTAAGAAATGGCAATGTGTAGGACCTTTCAAGCAGTGAGAACAGTATCAACAACAACAAGGGGGTGGAAGTCTGAAGGACACATGGAAGGATAAGTGAGTATTTGCGAGTCGCTGCAGCAGAGGAGAAAGAAGGAGACTGGAGAGATGCTGAGGCTAGAAAAATAGATTTGAATTTGAAAACTACATTAGCTGGATAGAGAGTCTTACATTCCGACACAGTCTTGGACTGTATTCTTTGCATACTAGGAGGCCCAGAGGGTCCTTGGAAGGGAGATTTAGGAGCCGCCTCTGGTGTCCACATAGAGAATCAACAGTGCGGGCAGAGAACTAGAGCCTGGGAGTGCAGGCAGGAGCATGTCCACTTATTTGATGGTGAGAATAATGAGTCTGTTTCTCACGGTCTTGCTTGGATCACTATGTCCATCTGACACTACAGACTCAAAGTTCCAGTGTGTGCCTTTTACAGGCGATGAGGCACAACTGGGAAGTGGTGCTTTTGCTAAGCATCCCATGAAAAGATTTAGGGCAGGATTTCTGTGGAATGTGACAGGGTTTGAAAGACATAGTTGCATAAGGAAATCTCTATGTGTTCTGAGTCACAGTGAGGAACAAAGAGGGGGTCCCATGGGCAGTGGCTCAGGCAAAGCAGAGGGCTGAGTCTCTCCTCCTTTAGAACCCCAAAGAGAGAGTCCCGACCAGGGGATTCATTTTGCAGAAAGAGAAGCCAACCATTAAGGCAGTGGCCAACCAGGGTCACAATCTGCAAGGAGACACTGAGCTCTGCCTCACAAAGATTCTGGTACTGGCACTCGTAGTCTACCCCAGCCGGTTCCAATGCCACAATGAGAAATTCAAGTTGCGTTCCATATCTAACTGGTCCTAATAAACTTGTAGTCAGCTTTGAGTCTTCGGTGGACCCCCAACAAACATATAATGGCAGCCTTCAGACTAGACACTCCAGGTGTGTCCAGCCAGGTTTGTACCCAGGTATTGGCTCCCTGCTCTTAACAGTTGGCCAAGTCCCCCTGTCGTGTTAGCTTTCACTGTCCTCCCCAACCCTCCAGCCAACTCGGAGGGCAGGTCTGGGTCCATTTCCTCCCAACAGAAGCAGACTTAGTGGAGTCAAACCTTTATAGCCCGTGCCTGTGACTCCCATGCTCAGGGATCCTGCTATTTTGCCCATACCTACTGGGTCAGACCCTTTGCTCAGCAGCACCAGCTCATGTCAGCCCTAAGTGGCTCCTAAGCCATTTTAAGCCATGTATTTTGGGCTATTGTCTATTCCACTGGGTCTTGGCCTACCTTAGCGTTTCATCCTGCTCTTGCCCCCTTTAGCCCACGAATATCCTCCCTCCTGCAATTTAGTCATTGGTAGGCAGTGTGACCTTGACTAAGTTACCAGATTGCTCTCTGTCTCAGTTTCTTCATCTGTAAAGTAGGGACAAATTATAATTCCTTCAGAGCACTGTCAGGAGGATTAAATGTTACCAAGTCTATGAAACTGTTGAACATAATGCCTGATGGAACATTGGCACTTAAGAAATGCTATCCTCAGAGAAAGAGGGAAAGAATGGAGAATGGCTCTGTCTGGGGAGCGCATCAGAAGGTGTGGGTGAGAGCAGAAAACATGAGGACCACTCATCTCTCTCCAGGACTGAGCTCCTTGCAAAACATTTAGCGCCAAGGCCCTGGGCCATGACCCACTTTGTAGACTGTGCAGTCCAAGGTAGAGAGTGGTGCATGGCAGCTCAGCAGCGTGCCCTGCCCTGGCTGGAGGCTGGTGGCATCTTTTCCAGCAGCCTGTCACCTTTCCTAGTGCTCCCGACCTCTGGAGCGAAAATCTGCTAGAGGTGAGTACGGGAACCGTGATCCCAACATAGATGTCTTCACAACTCCTCTGTGCTCTCACAGCACCCTGCGTTCGCCTCCCCGGGGGACTCGTGTCGCTGCAGTGGATTCTTACGATCCACATCTCTGCCAGACTGTGACCTCCATGAGGCAGGGAGTAGGTTATTTTCCCTGATGCACCACCTAAGCCAGAGCCTGGCACGTACTTGTGGAAATGAATGAATGACTGAAGCAAAGCAAAGGATCCACCGGATTCCACAGGCAGGGGCTCAGAAACAGAGGGAAGCCCCAGAGAAGCCTGATATCTTCCCTCAAAGTTGCAGTTAAGAGCAGACAAGTTTTTGCAGTGATTTCTGACCTAACAAATGCTGAGGCCTTCTTGCCCCCCTGTGGTTCTTTGGGGAAAATACTGATCTTGCCCCATCAACTTCAACTCCAGCTGTGACTCCATCTCCTCAATCTGTGTGACCACAAGCAAGCCATGTTAACCTCAGCCTCATTCCTGTGAAACGCAGCTAAGAGCGTTCCTGTGCCGAGCCCCAGGGCCCGTGTGGGGTGAGGTTATGCGGGGCCTGGTGTGCCGGAGGAAGGCACAGACGACAAGCAGGACGAAGAGGGGAGAACACACTGTATTCTTTTTCCATCTGCCTGAGTTAATTTTTAATAAAGCAAACAATGAATGTTTGAGCTGCCTTTCTAAAATATTTTGACTAGCAATTTCATGAGTGGGAAGGTTTTAACTAGGCTGTCTCCAAAACAGTGAGTAAAGAAAACAAAGTGAAACATGCTAATTTTGAGGAAAATTAAATTATGACATGGCTGACATGAAGCAATTTGATAAAATATTAAAATGTGGGAAACGAAGGGGACATAGCTTCCCAAAATGGTCCTGAGAGCATCCTACCCTACCACCTAAGATTTGGCCTCATCTGACAATCCAGAATGCCATCATAAACAGGGTTTCATAGGCATCTTTACAAAACAAGACCAAGCAGCCCAAGGCCAAAAAAGCCCTGAATCCACCAGGTCTCAACCCTCCTCCCCCCCGTCACCCCGCTGACCTGCACTGGATTTCTTCATCCCCAAGGTCCTCACATCCTCTTTCTCTCTTCCCATGTTCGCTCTAGTCTTTCCTTTTCGCCTCACTGCATAAGGTACGAGACATAAACTTTCCTTTACCCCAAGCCTGGAGCTTAGAGATTCTGCAGACCCCTCTGGATTCCGACTGTTGAAGGGAACGTGTTCCTGCTGTTGCCCACGCCTCCTCTCCTCGAGCCTGAAAGGCCGGGCTTGCTTCTGCAGGGCGGTGCTGCAGGTGGATGGATGTATTCCAAGCTCTTTCTAAGCAAAGCAGGATATTATCTTTTAAAGCTCTTTTGTTCTGTATTTGAAGGTTTTGGCTAATATATATACAAAGATGCCGATCTTACAATTAACCTTCTGTCCTCAACTTTTCTATGAGATTTCAAATATTGAAATCCAAACTCTTGGGGTGATATATATGGTAACACTGCCCAGGTGCAAGCTCCCCCAGGCCTCAAGAAACCTTAGATGTCTCTACACACTCTTTGGGAGTCCTGACACACTCAACAGGACTCATCCTCATCATTCCGCTCAACCTCTAGCTAACATCAGAAATGAGAGTGAAGCCATTTGAGACCAGCCAGCCCTCTACCGCCCCCTAGCTAACAGAGACTCCTAAGCAAACCCAGAAGACATCAGCGGTGGCCGGCACACACCAACAGAACTGCCATTTATAAATTTGTCATCAACACCGAATACCTATTGTTTCAGCCCACTAAGTGCCGGGGTGGTTTGTTAGGCAGCAACAGACATCCAGAACACTAAAATGCATGGCTATCTATCTGTTCTTTCCCTTGCTTCTTTGTCTGCTTCAAATATTAAAAAAAAAAAAATCCATGAGTGTCTTAACTCCAGCCTCACAGAGTCTGAGAGACTAGCTCAGCAAGTTCAGAAAGAACAGCTTTGCAGCACAGATGGTACCGTCGCAGATTTGTTTCTTTCTTTCTTTTTTTTTTTTTCGGTCACTTTTTCTGCCTCGGCACACTTGTTGAAATTGCCATGAAGGCCACACAATCCCCTTCTCAATTTTCTGAGTAAACATGCAATCATTTCTAATAGTCTTTCCCCATCTATTTATTTAACTCCAGGAAATATAGTAGTTAAGCTGGGCGAGAATAATGAGAAAGGCTTCTTGGAAGATGTGGAAAGGCACCTATGTTCTGAAAATTGGCTAGATTTAGCTAGGTAGTGAGAAGAAATTTTCTGTCTGGGGAAAGGAGAAGCGGGCAAAGAAACGCATTGAATGATTTATACAACAAATATATAATAATTGAGCAGTCGCCTCAGGGCTGGGTCCCACTCTAGGAAATGCAGGTAGATTAGTGAACAAAACAGGCAAAATCCCTCGGAGTGGGTAAGTAGGTAAAATAGTGTCATGCAGTGATCAGAGCTAAGGAGAAAAATAAAATAGAGATTTCCGGGACTTAGGGAGTAGGATACAACTTTAAACAGGGTGGTCAAAGAAGGGCTCACTCAGAAGGTGACATTTCATCTGGGTTCCAAAGGAGGCGAGATGGTAAATCCTGCAGCTCGGCAGGGAAATAGCCTTTCAGGTAGTGGGGACAGCAAGTTCACAGGCTCTCGGAACGAGCATATCTGGGTTTTTCGGGGTAAGGCGAGGAGGAAGTGTAGCTGGAGCAGGTTGATGTTGGGGGTGGGTCAGTAAGAGATGAGATGAGAGAAGAAATGAAAGGTGGGCTTTGAGCAAAGTGTGACGTGGTCTGGGCTCAGTTCCAGAAGAATCACACTGGCTGCTGTGTTGACCATAGACTACTGGGCACAGTGGTGGATGCAGGAACCCATTAGGAGACCACTGACAATCTGACAGAGAGGGGTGGTGGCCTGTGCTGTCCCAGTAGCTTTGGGGGTGGAATGCTAAAAAGTTCTGCTGCTGAGTTGGTTGTGCTCTGTGAGACAAAGAGGAGTGAGGATGATTTGGTTGTTTTTTAATTTGCCCTTGATGAGGAGGGGCAGTCAGGTTTGGGTAGGAAGATGAGGAGTTTGGTTTGGGACAGGAAGGCCTGACTCTGATGACACATGCTGGATGTCACAGTTTGGGCAAGTTGCTTGGCAAGGATGTTATAGGCGTGAGAGTGGAGGGTTGTAAGGTGAAGGGATTGGGACCTAGATAACAGGAGCTTCTCGAATGTCTCAAATACCAGACTGAAGAGTTTAAATCCTTTTCTGTCTGTGAGGATGGTGTCATGGAAGGCAGTAAAATGCTTAGAAACCGGCTGTCCTCTGGTGGCCCTCAGCGTGTGGCTCGGAAGGGGCTGCCCAGTCAGAGTTTACGGCAGCTGGGCCGGGAGTGTAAACGAGTGAAGTAGGAGGTAAAGAACTCAAAAGCACAAGCGCTTTGGTAAATGCAGCAGACACTAGTCTCGGTGGCCAGGGAGCCATCTAGGTGGTGATTGGACTGTGGCCACAGGAAGTCCGTGCCCATCCACGGGGGAATTTGCTATTTACCTTCAGACAGTGTGGCCATGTCTAAAGGCACATCCAGCATTAGCAGATTTTTTAAACATAACCTAGATATTGGATTTTTATGTGAACTCTGCAGATTTGTATGAGTCAGCAAGCCATTTATTCAAACACACACTCACTCACACACATGCTGTGGGTCAGGCCACACACAACTCTGGGACGCGGAGGCCCCTTGGGCTGCTGGGCCCAATGTCCAAGGCAGAAGGTGTGCAATCCCACCCTCCAGGTCTGGAGTCAGACTCCCAGTGTTAAGGCCACATGCTCAGGCTCCTTTGCTTTTCCTTCCTGCTTTTCCTTGCCTTGCCTTTCTCATTCGTTGCCTTTGGAATACTGGTTCATGGTCCTTGCAGCTCTGAAAGGGTGACAAAGTCCAGAGTCTGATGAGCTCACCAGCTCTCTGCCCCTCCTCTCCCATCACAGCTAGCACTTGCAGCAGCAAGGACGGGGCCACCTATAACCCTCAGTACGCACCACTCCTACTGTGAGCACTGCACTGCTCTGCTGCAAAGCTTTTTCTGAATGCAAAAGGATTCTGGGGAATCTGAGCCCCTCGGCAAAGCCCTCTGCCAATGGCAAAGGGAAGTTGGGGGATATACCCTCCAGCTCCCTTGTTTTTCCAGTGGGCAGCTCTGAGGCCTGTCTCCCTCAGACACAGCCTGCTCATTCCCACAGCCTGTATCGACCTTTCTCCTTCCCTTGTCCCCTTCCCTCATCCGTGCTGGTGCATCCTGGGATAACTGCTTGCATTCCCGTCCTCATCGCCGGATCCTCTGAGGCCAAGCCTCACATAACTCCCCCCACCCAGTAGCCAAGGCAGCGGTGTTATTAGGATGAGGACCGACATTTGCAAGCGCCTCTGCGGGGGCTGCATTCTTAAGCACGTGGGGACTTTGTGACAAGCAGGCTCATTTTTTTGCCCTTTCCAAGCCTGGTCTTATTGACAAATGCATAAAACTCAGCTTGAAACAAAATGTTGTTTAGCTCTGTCGTAAACAAGCTAATCCTTGGACAAAGCGCTCCCTCTGCTTTCTCTCCCCTCAACGCCCCCCCCCAGCACTGCACAATTTGTTCAAGATCCTTGGGTGACCTTTTAATTGTATTTCAGTGGAAAATGGAGAGAGAAAAATACGAAGTCTCCCATCTGCATCCTTACAGGCAAATGGCTACAGCTTAGGACAAAGCCTCTGACCAGAGAAGGGCTAGGCTGTTCCACAAGCTGCCTGGATAAGCCAGTGAATTTAGGGTCCCACAGACCCCCGCAGGATGGAGCTTTTAGAGAATTCCTTTGGCTGGGCTAATTGGGGGCTGCGTGCATCTGTTCCTCTGGCTTACGAAGGAGAAGAAAATATGAGAAATAACAACTCAGACAAGCACTGGACTCAGCACAGCCCCTTGTCCTGATGTCTGGGGCATTAGTTCAGGGTGTTTCCCCCAAAGTCTACGTTTCTCCTTCAGCCTTGCCTCTGCCACTACTCTCTGGGTCCTTCAAGGCTACATTTTTTCCCAATGCTGTAGCAGGTGCAGTCAAAACCAAACTAGACTATAAATGTTGTAAGAACAAAGGACATGTGTGCTGTGTTCTCTGTTGTGACCTCAGTGCCTAGCACAGGGTCTGCCACGAAGTAAGCATTTAATTAATTGTGTACTGAATCAATCAATCAATTAATACATCCTAGGGAAACAAACAGTTTCTATATAAAAAGAAAATATGTATTTTACAATAGCAAAATAAACTAGTTAGTATATTGTCAATCATTAATAGCTTTTAACAACACACATACACACAAATCCCGTTTCTGGATGTGGGAAACATATAACAATGTTCCAAACACTGGAAAAGATTTAGGAGCTACCTCCTCAGTCAGACAGGGAGGTTGCTGCCCTGCATGCTCCTATTTCAGTGCATTCACAGCACTTGAACCAAGTTCCCAGCGTTTAAAACCATGTTCGAACCACATTCCTGTTTGCTAAGCTGCTAAGCCACATTGGCCTCTGATTTGCTGGCTCAGTAATTACTCAAACTCTGTCTCACTCAGTTTTCTCACCTGTAAAAGTAGTTATAATAACAACACCCACTTTAAGAGGTTCTTAGGAGGATTAAATAAATGCTTTCATGAAAAATGCATAGAACGGTATCTGGCATATGGTAAACTCTTAAAACCTTAGCTACTGTGGTTACCTGACTTCTGAGAAATGGTAGAATGAACAAGGTGACATGAATTTTTCTCTGCTCTAAATCCCATCAAATTGTTCTTTAAACCCTCAACAAAAATGTCATTTCTCAGTAATAGGTGTGATTAAAACTAATAACAATAACTTTACCCATTTTAGGGCTTCAGTTCTTCACATCAGAGAAACCAAATTAATAAGTGTCTCTCCTTCACTCACTAGCCCACCTCCACCCCACCCACCATCACCTCACCAGCACTTGTTTCAGAAATAAACTGTCTACAGAGCACTGTGGTCTGCACCTTCACCTGCAGGCTCAGCTACCCCAGAGGATCAGGTGGCAGGATCACTTGAGCCCAGGAGTCCAAGGCTGCAGTGCACTATGATCATGACACTGCACTCCAGCCTGGGTGACATAAGGAGATACCATCTCTGGGGGGAAAAAAAAGGAAGGAAAAATGAGGAGGAGGAGGAGGAGAAAAAGAAAGAAGAAAAAGAAAGAAAGGAAGGAAGGAAGGAAAGAGGAAGGAAGGAAGGAAGGAAGGAAGGAAGGAAGGAAGGAAGGAAGGGAGGGAGGGAGGGAGGGAGGGAAGGAAGGAAACTCTCCATGAGTAAGACTAAAAGAAAAGCCAGCCCTCACAGGCAGCCTCTTCTATCATTTGTGTCCCACTGTGGGTCTGGCTGGTGGAAAAATTGTGTGGTCCTGGGACCAGACTCTTTCCACATGGCACTAGGAGAAAGCTGCTCTGAGTACCATCCCTTCAGACCCTCTCCCCCAAGCCTCAGAAGTTCCTCAGAGGGCAGCCTCTATGCTTAGGCTGGGAGGGCTTCCATCTGATATGAAAGAAAGACAGGAACAGACAGATGCAAGGAAAGATGCACAACTTCCACGAGACATCGCTCACATCAGCCCTGGAGGAGGCACAACCCTTCAGCCTCTGTGGAACTGGACTGCTGGGAGCTGAAATCTTCACTTTGCGCCCTCTCTTTTTATGAGCACAGAAATAAAAATAACACTCAGAGGTCCAACAGACTCAACCCAAATCAAAGGAGCTTACACAGCCACTTAAAGTGGAAATATATACTTTGGTCTGGCTTTTGGAAACATATAGGCGGACAGAAAGTGAAGAGATGGAATGAAGAGCTTTCTGACTCTGTGAGTAGCTTTTCGTGATCTCCAGATTACCTGACGGGCTCTGTTCTGATTGAGTCTTGAGAAAAGCTTTACTGATAGCCCAAACCAATCCATTTTTGTGAAAAGCAGCACTGTCTGTTCCCTGAAATGTGGGTTTTACTGTTGTAGCCCTATGTGTATGTGTGTGTGTGTGTGTGTGTGTGTGAGAGAGAGAGAAAGAGAGAGAGAGAGAGAGAGAGAAGAGACAGAGAGGAATAGAGACACAGAAAAAAACTTCGCTAGATTTGTTAGCAAGGCAGCTTGCCAAATTAAACATAGAATTAGCTACTGAGGAATTCATATATTTAAAATTTAAATGTGAACTTAATAAAACAAAACTTGATTAAACAAATTCCTGTGAGAAGTCTTGGTTTTAGCTTTTAGGACTAATAAAGAGGACCTGAGACTGTTGTTGCCCATAGTATGGTTTTGGTTGGAAAAAAAAATCACCAAAGTGCTGCAATGCATAAATTCTCATTGATAAATTTGGCTTCGTTTCCTAGGGCTGCCCAAGGAAGCCAGATGAAATGCCACACACTGGGTGGCCTAAGCAACAGAGATGTATTGCCTCACAGTTCCTAAGGCTGGAAGTGTGAAGCTGAGATTTCAGCAGGATGACTCCTTCTGAAGGCTGTGTTCAATGCATCTCTCCCAGCTTCTCATGGCCTCAGGTGTTCTTTGGCTGTAGGTGGTCTCTCTGTGCCTTTACATCATCCTCCCCCATACCTGTTTGCCTATGTCCAAATTTCCCCTTTTTATGAGGACACCAGTCACATTGGATTACAGCCCACCTTAAAGACCTCACCTTAATTTGATCATCTGCAAAGAGCTTATCTCCAAATAAGGTCACATTCACAAGTACCAGAGATTAAGGTGTCAGGATCTTTTTGGTGGACACAATTCAACCCATGACAAACCAAAGACCTCATTTATAGTCTTCAAACCAAACAACTTTCCCAAGTGAGTAGTGCCTAAGACACATTTATCCTACAGAAACTTATTTAATCAAATATTGCACGTTACACAAAATTTTGTGATGGTTTTTTTTGCAGAGCAGAGTATTCTAATATGTTCGTCAGTTTAGAAATTTTGCAATCTTTCTCAGATATCATCTGTTTTAAATTCCTATGGCTGCTGTATCAAATTACCATGAACTTGGTGACTTAAAACAACATAAGTTTATTCTCTTACAATTCTGGAGACCAGACTCTGCAGTGGGTTTCACTGGCCTGAAATCAAGGTGTTGGCATGGCCACATGCTCTCTGGAGGCTTTAGTAGAGAATCCATTTTTTTGCCTTTTTTTACAGCTTCAAGTGGCAACTTGTACTTCTTGGCTTGTGGCCCCATCCTCCATCTTCAAAGTGCATCACTCCAATCTCTGCTTCCAGTATCGCAACACCTTCTCTTCTGCAGTAAAGCCTCCCTCCGATAAGGACACTTGTGATTACATTTAGGGTTCACCCAGATTATCCAATATAATCTCCCACCTCGAGATCTTTAATTGAACCAACCCTGTGAAGTCTCTTTTGCCATATAAAACAGCATCCCTAGGGGCCAGCTATTAGCATCTGAATATCTTTGTAGGTCATTAGTGAGCCTACCAATCCCACCCATCCTAGATCAACTCAAATTATAGTCTACCTCATTTTGACAAAAGAAAGGCTTTCCATTAAAAGAGCATTAGTTTGCTAGATATTTCCTAAAATTCCTTCCCATTTTTCTTCTCAGACATAGGTTCCTGCATTCAACATCTTATCGAAGAAGAGTCTGATTTCAAGTACAGCTATACCCCATTGAGCAGTGCATGGAGACATCTGAAATATAAGAATATTTGCAACTATTATTAATCTTCAAATCTGCAGACACACCTTGATTTGTTATGTATATCCAGTTTTACAAAATATGCACTGTTTTCTGCAAGATTTTGAGAATGCAGCAAAGTTCTCTTGGCAAATCAAATAATTTTAAGTCTTAAAAATTAGGGGAGTTAAGCACCTCTTCTCTTAAATGTATTCCTTAATGATTGTAAGTGATTTTACATGAACTCTGAGCATGTCCCTAACATAATGAATAAGAGTATAAATTGCCACATCTGCCACTTTAGAAAAGCCTGCATCCTGCTCTCTCCATCCCAACCTCCATGGAGAAAGTCTACCGTCAGATGTTGACTTTAACCCTGTGACCTGCTTTTGACAGGGATGTCCATGGAAGTGGCAGTGTAACAATTCTTAGTTTAAGCCACTGACAGGAGTAATATGGTTCCACTAGCTACCCTAGGAGTATTCTGACTTCATCTTGAGAATGAACTACTTTAGAAAACTACCACAATTCCAACCTGGGCCCAGGATGGGTCCGGTGGGGCAGCCACATTACAGAACCTCTAAGCATAAGAATGAGAATTTATTGTTGTAAGCTACTATGTATATAGTTGCACCACATTTTAGAGCAATAGTGGACTAATATGTCCACTAATTATGATTATTATATACAGTATGATCCAAATTATGTACAAAAATCATAGAAAAAGATAACAGTAATTCAACGGGGTGCAGAGAGATGTATGCACATGATGGATAGTAACTTTGAAAGGATAGGTGAGGTTCATTTTTAAAATTTCTAGCTAATTAGGTTAAAATGTATTTTTATTTTAAAAATCAGGTGTTCTTTCTTCTTTATCAGCTGAGAGATTATTTTGTGTGATACATTTTCAAATAATAGAAATAAGAACTTCAGAGAGATTGCCCTCACAAATTGTACTATGACTTCATTTTTATTTTTAAATAACTGATTTTAAACATCTATTACAACATCCCTACAGAAAGTAAAAGAACTGATTTTTCAATCACAATTATATATTTTTTTCTTTTTCTTACTTAGAAGCTGAGAGTGAAAAATTACTGCACATTTGGAGATCAAGGCTCTGAAACTGTCTTGCCATATATCTTCACATTCAGAAAATGAAGGGCTGTCTTAGTCTGTTTGTGCTGCTATTACACAATACCTGAAAATGTAATTTGTACACAACAGGAATTTATTTCTCGCAGTTCCGGAAGTTGGGAAGTCCAAGATGAAGGTGTAGGCAGGCTTCCTAGAGGGCAACTTGCTTTCGCTTCCTCCTGAGGGGGCAAGGATTGTGTCTTCGTGTGGCAAAAGAGAAAGAAGGGGGAAACTCACCTACTGGAGCCCTTTTATAAAGGCCTTAATACCATCCCAGAAGGCTCTGCCCTCATGACTTAGTCACCTCCTAAAGGCTCCATTTCTTAATATCATCGCATTTGTGATTAGGTTTCAGCATATGAATTTGGGGGAACACACTCAGACCATAGCAGAGGACTTTGGTTTTCTGAATATCCAGGAGCAGGAGAGAAAGGAGAAGAATTATCTCAAGTCACTTTTCAAAATTATGTTGGAAATAATTATTTTTCCTTATTAGGGATGATCTCAGAAATTTTCATTCTTAAAAATCTCATGAAATGATTATAATATCACACTATTCTTCAAATAGAAGCTTGGAGGGCATTCTAGAAAAAATATATTAAATCTGAATTTACCAAATTGCAGATTGACTTTGGTGAATTTTTAAAATGAATAACTTTCATATGTGTTTTGAAATTACTAGATCTATCTCACATGTATTTTATTCTTTATCTTTAAATTTTTACCTTTCTCTCTTTCACCTAAATTCAAGGATGATTACTCAAGCTTGCTAAATCAGTCAGCTTAGGCTACTCTATATTACAATGACAAACAATCCCAACATTTCAGTGCTTATAACAAGAAAGGATTATTTTTTCTCATGCTGTATGGGCATTATAGTTACCTGGGGCCACTCCTCATTATCTATAGGCAAGGACCATATTTCTGGTATGTCAGGTGTCACCCTTTTCGTGTTCTACTGACTGTGTGTGATTTATCCCTATTATATAGGTAGGGTCTTTTCAGCAGGACATTAGAAGTAAGAGAGAAACAAAAATCTGCGCTTTGTTTATAGTTTTAATTATCATCTTGATCATCATCTTAGAGAATAAATCCAAGGAGTATTTAATCCAAGAAGCTAAAAATAAAATTCTCAAACTGAAACAAATTGGGAAAAAAAACCCATTACAATTGATAATGTAAAGTGAGGGGTTTTTTATTCCTTTTAAAATACCAATAAAATGTGTAAAATCAAACAATTCTGATAAAGGTAAAATGAAATGAAACAGGAATACACACATTTTTTAGAATGATAAAATAGGTATATTCTCAGATATGGAGAACACTTTTAATTCTATGCTATTTAAAATATTTAATAACATTAGAAAATGTAGGAGGTATTTCAATTTGTTTTATTAGACTAGCATAACCCTGATAATAAAATTTGACAAATAGAGCAGTAAGAAATAATCTACAGACCAATCTTTCTTTTTTTTTTTT
>VBSM01003211.1:1736162-1767346 GCA_008086735.1 Cheirogaleus medius
CCTCTTCCCTACTGTGCTTTTCCTCACCCTCCCACCATCCTCAGTATAGTCGAACTATTTGCTTTTGCTTTTAATATCATGAGTGTCATAGGAAATCCGTGATGTCGTCTCTACTTTTTGTCTCGCTCTTGCTCAGCCTGGTCTTGAACTCCTGGCCTCAAGCAATTCTCCTGACTCATTCTCCCAAATCACTAGGATTACAGGTGTGAGCCACCGTGCCACTATCCTCAATGGCAAGAATTTTCTTTAAAATATTTAACTTTGTTTTTAGTAATTTCTGCTGATCAGATGCTTCAGCTTATATTTAGTCAAATTTGTGGATGTGTTTCCCTATAGCTTATAGGTTCTGTTTTTAAATTAGAAATACCTTATTTTTCACAAAACTATCAAAGTATTTTCACAGTTTTTTAAAATTCTTTTAAAATTTGTATTCAGTCCTTTTATTCTTCATATATGGATATATATGAGTAAATAATCTGTAAAGTTGAGGTGCAACTTTATTTTGGCCTTTCCAAGAGGTTTAATGCCATATATTTTAGAATAGTTTGTCAGAATAGCCAGACTGGTCCTCAGATCATCCCTGAATCTAATGCCCACCAGGTCTTGACTCAAGAAAGGATCACACACTGGGATCTCTCAGCCAAGGCCTTTCTCAAAGGCCCAAAGTATTCACCCTCTGTGCTTTACCAAGATGCACTGCAGTTGCCAGATGACAGGCAATCACGCCTGCGGTCTTGCCCTGAGTCACACCTATCCTTTGAGATTTTCCCTTTGATTTCAGCTGCCATCAAAAGCCCAGGCACAAGCAAAAAATAAATGCTTCCCAGTTACTATACTGGTCCAGGTATGCCTTAAGCCAAAATATTTTTTAGACTTTTTTTCTTTCCTCATTTCTAATAGTGATTCCTGAGCAACTCTTTGAACCTGAGGTGGTGCTGGAGTCTGAGAATTCCTGGCTGAAGAAAAGCCCTTTCAGAGCTTCCAGACTGAGCAAGGGGAACATGACCAGGAAGTATTAGGAAAACCACTAAAACAGAGATAAGAACACGAAACTCATATATATATATATATATATATATATATATAGAGAGAGAGAGAGAGAGAGAGAGAGAGTCATTCAATTACTAAATATTTTAATGGAAAATTTTGTCACTAGTAAAGTTAATAGATAATGGATAGATTAGAAAAATATTTACAACACAGATATATGGTAGGGGGTAATATCTATAATATGTCAAAAGCTTTTATAAATGTATAACAGAAAGACAACTATTCAATAGGAACACAAATAAAAGATATGAAGAAATTCACAGACGAGAAAAACCAAACAATCAACAAACACGTTAAGATACTCGGCCTCCCTAGGAATAAAGGAAATGCAATTTAAATAATAATATTGCTCCATGTTCACCTGGGATTGAACAATCACACTTGAGTTTAGTTGCACTTGAGTTTCTTCATCAGGAAATCTCTTTTTAAGGCTCTGTGGAGTTATGGCCTATTTGCTTCCCGCCAGTCCATGAAGGAGCAGCCGCAGCCAGAGATCTATCTTCCAAGTCCTATCTTTCAACTGAGATGAGTCTGGAGAAATCAGCCTCTTGGCGTTAGATGTTGGAATGTGGTCCAGCCCCCTCCACCACAGCATTCAGCTGTACCTCACACTCCGTCCCAGCAAAGGCTGAAGCTCAAGCCTGGGAAGGACAGCACCTCACATCTCCCCTTGCCTGGGAGCAGCGTCGCAGGGTGTCTGCACCGTGTCTGGCAGAGAGGGCAGGATCAGAGCCAGCTACAGAAGACCTGGCTGGGGCTGTATTTTTGTGGAGTGTAGAGGAGGCAATCTGGATCATCCTGCACCCCAATATTATCCTCCTTCCCACATCCTAGCCAGCCTGTCTGTAGCTCAAGGATCAGCACTTTCAACCTTGCAAGCCACAGGTTATTTCAGTCCCAGTTGATTTGCACTGCAGGCTTCATGCCAGAAGAACTTCTCTTTGTTATTCCTGCTGGAGGCCTCTCTGTTCCTCCTCAGGCCAGATCCAAAGTAAAAACCTATTTTTCTTGTTGGGCCTCATGGAGCTAGCTGGTGTCCAAATTGGTCTCTCAGTCAGCCACACCTCCCGATATTCTTGCCCTTGTGTCGTCCGCCAAAGCAGGGTTGTAAGCAGTCTTTCAGCTTACACCTGGGCCTCTTGGAATGCTTAGAATATCCTCTCTTGAAACCTAGCTGACATGCTTTGGAGATATCACAGGAAGGCACTCTGGTCAACAGCCTTGCAGAGCTCCCAGGAAAAAACCACCATCAACTTCCAGCCCTGTGAATGAGCTGTCTGGGTGTCCAAGTCAGCTGAGCTTCCATATCACCTGTAGACTCGGCCACCACTGGACTGCAACAAGACAGACCCCAAATGAGAACCACCAAAGTGAGCCCAAGCAACCCACAGGACCATGAAAGATTGTAGTAAATATGTTTTCTAAGCCACTGAGTTTTGGAGTGGTTTGTTACATATCATTAGGCAACTAAAACAGGCCTTACTGAAGGATATGAGAAGTGGCCAAATTCAACATCCTAACTTTTGCCAAGACCTCTAAATGCTACAATACACAAGGATGAGTGGTCTGAATTTCAAAAACCAACATGAGACAATTCAACCAGTGAGTGCATGACAGCACACCAAGATGAACTAATCCCACTGCCTGAAACCAAGGGTTTCCTCTCATTTCCCTGCACTGAACACCAGCTCAGTCAACTCCATGTCAGTGTGTGACACTTTCAGCTCCTATTTCTTGGTACCAAATTCTACATTCTTTTTTCCTTGAAAGGAAGAGAAAGCCCATCTCAAAATGGCTTAAACAATAGAGGAAATCTATTGATTCTCATAGTGTAAAAGGGCAGGCTTGGATATTTCTGGCTCCAGGAAGAACTTGGAACTGGACTCAGATCACAAGGTATCACCTCTGCTTCCTCTGGGTGCATTTCCTCCCCAGGGCCTCACAGTAGCCTCTCAGAAGCTTCAGACTTCACCTCATGTTTTCAGCAGTGACAAGCTTCAGGTAGCAGAATGGTTATATCTAGATTTAAATCCTGGACTCACTTAGAAGCATTGTGACCTTGGGCAAGTAGATAACTGCTCTAGCTTTAATTTCCTCCTCTGTAAAATGAGGACAATAACATCTATCTCATAGGGTTGTTGTGGGTGTTAAATGAGGAAATACACATAAAGCACTTAGCACTGTGTCCATCATAAAGTCAGAGCCCTACAAGTGTTAGAATATTGTTGTCTGCAGTAGTAACTGCAGCAGCAGCAGCAGCAGTCGTGTAGTAGTAATAGTAAGATTCTCTACTCTTCAAGCGCAGCAGAGGAAAGAGAATCTATGCCTCAGATTTCCCTGAGGTTCCTCCATTCCCTTCAGGTTCCCTAAACAAGTCAGAGGGTCCCAAAGATGGGATATACTGATTGGTTCAAAGTGCCCAGAGCCCCCAGCTAGAGGCAGAATGGGCCAGTCCTACAAGGCTGGGAAATGTGGAGCTCTGTCGGGAAGAGAAAATGCGGGGAATGGATTCCCAGGTGGCAGCAGACATCTATTTCTCAGAAAGAGGAACGCTCAGTGCTCAGGTCTCATTGCCGTACTGCTGTGCCCAGCTTGGGGACAGCTCCCCGTCTTCCCCTATAGGACACCCAAGAAAACACAAAGCTTCATTGGTCTGATTCAGAGCAAGAGACTTTCTCAACCTCTTCTGAACACTTCTCTGTGCACACCCTGTGCTCTTAGCAAATATGGGCGACCAGTGGAGCGTCAAGGGAGCCCACAGATTCTACTTCCACTCACTGACTCCTTCTCCCTATGCCGGGACCTCCACCCAGCACCGTGCGGGCTGAGGAAGGGAACTGTGCACCCTGAGGTCCCTGCTGGGACTATGCACATCCCCTGGGCAGGACCTTCCTTCTGGGGTGTGAAAGGAGTGTGCCTATGTGCTAAATTCTCCGAGTGCCAGACCCAGAGTCTTTCTGGCTCCAGGCTGTCATTCTGACTATGGTTCCAGGTGGATTTGTATTTTCCAGAGCAAAACTGGTTCATGCAATCTGTAGCCCATAAATCCCTTCCCTGTGGTGTGAGTAGGAGACACCACACTACAAATGATGCATGTTGTTTCTTGGTCTCAATAAAACATTTGTCTCTCTTGTACATAATTAATTGTTAATTGAAAGTATGATGAATTGTAGCTGCCTATAATTAATTTAGTGAGAGACTTCAGTGAAATATGACTCCAAGTCTTTCTCCAGACTTACTTTGTTTTAGAAAGCAGAGGCAGAATTGGATCCTGTGCAAATGGTTCCATGGCCTGCTGTGTTTTAAACATTGCAGATTGGTAGGGTGGGGTGAGGTGGAGGGAAAGGCGTGGATGGTAGCATAATAAAAGGACAGACTCGGGGGGACAGCATCTGGTGTTTGTGTTATCCTTCTCTCCCCGCACAAGGGCAAGTTGCTCCTCAGTCCTGAAGCACGGGGCCATAGCATGGGCAGGTGCAGGCCCTCGGAAGGAGCAGAGAACTCACCTCAGGCCCAGGCAGGAGTCTTCTACTGGGTTATCTTAGAGCTAGAGAAAGAGGTATCCTGTGAGGGCAGGGTGGATCTGATCTTTTATGGATATCAGGTTGGGATGAGAGGGTAGTTTGGTACCAGAACATGAATTAACTGAAGGAACTGTACCTGTGTCCAGAAGGACTGCAGAGACTTGAACAAATGTCCCTAAAGACGAATTCCCCAGTGTGTGGGATTGAAATGTCCTGTGAGATTATTTTATGACATATCACAAAGGGCTGACCAGGACCTCCCGGCCGGATAGCTGCTGTCCTCTGCTGGGACCGCCTCTAGTGGCTAAGGGCTGACTCCCTCCCCTGCAAGCCTCGTTGAGCCTCAGATCCCAAACATGGAACTATGCCAAGGAGCAAGGAGAGAACTATTTTTCACCATATTTTATCAATAGCAGTGTAATTAAAATGTCCTTTGACTTTTCTAAGCTATCAGTACCTTTTTTTCTCCCCGTGTTTTCTGCATGTTGATTATTCCCTTAATTTATGAAATATCTGTGTGGTCAGTTCCATTCAGCAGTCGCTCTCTCCTGGGCCCCCTTCATCCTCACTTCCTCCTTCTCTCCACCCTGAGGCCCCGCCCAGCCCTCTCACCCATCTCCATCAACACAGCTCCTCCCCCACACCCCACACCCTCCTCCTCATCCTCACATCCCTCCTCCCACCTTCAGTTCACCCTCCACCCCTGCCGTGGTGGCCTGTCCCTCCTCCTCTTCCTCATCCTCATACCTGCTTCTGCATCTGGGTATCTATTTTCTATGGAGCAATCACACCTCACCCCCAGACTCCATCACATCACCCCACCTGGAACGATTTTGCTCCTTCCCTATCTCAACAGAGACTCTCACTCCTACTCAACTCAGAGTTTCCTCTGCCTACATGTCTAAAGCTTGAAAACCAGTTCCCACTTCTCCCACCAGGGGACCATGCAGGTCAACAAGCAGCATCTCCACCTGTGTGGGGCTGTCCCAGGGCATCTGAGTAAGGAAAGTCTGAATAATGCCTGCCCCCACCCCATCCCTTCAGGGGACTCCTGTGACACTTGGAAGGCAGATAAAGATGCACGTCATCCGTCATCCTTCAGTATCATCACAGTCCTCAGGATGGCCCCAGATGATGGGGAATGGACCAGTTGAGAATGCCCCTGGGGATCTTTTGCTTGTCATGTTTCTGAGAGGAACTCACTCTACCTTCACTACCACCTGAGCAGAGAATCATTTCAATCATCAGCAATCACAGTTCACACACACCCAAGGAATTTTGACATTTCTACCCTTCCAAAGTGGGAAGTGGGACGAAGAGCTGGAACGAGAAGCATGTGAGCCAGGGGTTTGAACCAAGTGGAAATGATAGACAGCCTTGAAGAGTTCTGGTTTGGAATGATGACTGGCTGCAGCTCCTAGTGCAGCCTCTCTCAGTGTCTCACTAAAACACAGATGAAAATGTAGGGAAAACCTGAAAATACAGCACTCTAAATGAAATCATACAGACCAATGGTAGACTCTGGGGATAATGGACTCTAATTTTGATGTAGACAAAGCTGACTTTAGAAAATCGTACTAAGGCTTCCATCAAAGGAAAATTCTACTTTAATGTTATGAAAGAGAGACCACCTTCAAAAACGTAGGGGGAAAATGAGTGCCTTCTCTGCCATTTGTTGCTTGATTCAGAGACCTGAACACAACCAGAAAACTGGGAAACAATCCAACTCTTTTCACAGAAAATGGTGCTTTGTAAAATAGGCCGCACATGGATCCAATTTTCCTTCATCCAGACAGGTATTTTTAACATATGGGTAAAAAAATGAAAATTCAAGAAAAAATATTGAAGCACAATTGTGGTTAAGGGAAACCGATGTTGCTGATGCATTCTGGGAACGGTAGTAGTACCCATAAGGCCTGAGTTCAGAAGATGTTATCAAAGTCATATCCAACTCTAATGGTTGTAATTGTAGTTTTTAAAATTACATCCAGTGTACAAAGTTCTGGGGATTGGAGAAAGAAATCAATTAAGTGTAGAGAAGAAATACCAGATGAAAAGATTGACTCTTGCTCCTTAGTCTCATTCTAGCCCCATGTCAAAGAAGGGCACCCAGAGATCCACTCTTCATCGAAGTGCAATCCACTTGGCCACCAGAATGGAAGCTCTGTTCTACAGAGCTTGCTACTATTAAATGTCACTTGAGAGACACTCAGAAGTGGATGAATTACATGGATATGTTATAATTCTCAGGATTCACTGCTACCTATCTTCTCTCAGACTCTGCTTCTGGGAATATATCATTCATTACTTGCAACATCCATGCCTCTCAGCAAGCAGCGCACCTCTGGCAGACTGTCTCCTTACACCACAGATAGTAGAATTTGTCTCTGACCTGTTAGAGCAATGGGATGTGGGTTGTTGGGCACACTGAGAAAAATGACACTGTTGCCGTCTCAAAGATTATGTCCTACTATGTAAACAGCAGAAGAGAAAAAGCATGCGAATAGAAATGTGCCCGCTTAGTCCAGGGTGAAAGGAATACTATTGGAGGCGAGGTCACACATTGTCTTCTCTGGTCTCAAACCCAGTAAAACTTGTGCTAAGTTTTGTAGGCAGTGAGGAAGATAGGTTAAAATAACCTGAAATATGAAAATAAACAAGAGAGTTATAATTGAAGGGCTATTATATAAAAGGGCCTTGCTATTTCCCTCCTCATTAAGATCTGTAACCCCATCCCAGCAGCATGGCCAGCCGTACAGCAGACCTGCAACATCAGTGATGACCTTCCTCCTAGGTCATGATACAGAAATAAAATTATTTCCAAATCCAGAAGCAAGAGTTGGCTCTTACAACCAGGACAAGAAGAAATAGCACCAATAGGGGGATTATGTGGCCAAAAACAGGGATGAAAGAGCCTCAGACCCTGGAGTTACAGTGTGGCTCTTGAGTAGAACAGCATCTGGTACTGGGGAAGCCACACAGGATCCCTGAGGGGGGATGAGTGGGGAGCTTGGGGGACAATCTTCACCATGGCATCTAGAGTCAGCCTATCCCTTTACACTTACTCCCATAATGGTATGGCCACTGGAGCCTGAATGGCGCTGAGAATGGGGCTTCTTTCTTCAGGAAATGAATGAAAGGAGTCTCAGGGCTCAGGCTCCTCAGAAGTAGAAACCAATTTTGATTGGTCAGAATGCTGAAACCCACTCTTCATCTCACTGGACGTGCAGGAGAGGAGGGACACTAGGTAAGCAGACTGGTCCAGCCCAGACATGGCTGCACCTGGGAACCCCAGCCTCACTCAACTCTGCTGCTGCATCCCTGTCCTTGGGAGCCCTCAACTGCGATGCCTGGACACAGGGATTTTTATAACTATTGCTACTGTCATGGAAATTAATCTAATGCAGTGATTCTTAATCCTAACTAAATATTAGAATCACCTAGGGAGCTGTAAAAAAAAAGAGTCCCCATACCAATTGAATCATAATCTTTGAGGCTGGGACCCAGGCATCCATATTTTCATAAAGCTCCCTGGGTGGCTGTACTGCACAGCTAACATTGAGAAACCCTCATCCAGTGTTACCATCTCCCAGTCTGCCTCATTGGTCTCCTAGATTGTGCCAGCCCAGTTTCCCTTAGGGCCACTTTCAACTAACAGTTAAAATGCCCATAAGAGTAAGTTTTTGGAGTTTAGATTCTAAGAACTATTTAACCTATTTTGTCTCTTATTATTCCATGATATTGTCCCACATTATTGCTCCATGTTATTATTCTAGGCTACCACAATCTATATTTCATCTTTCTGTGCCTTGATTAATTCAGCCAAAAAGCACAGCATGAATGAAAAAAACAGTCATTCTTTCTGTTTTGCTTCAATTTTCTTGGGAGAGCAACTAAACTCAGAGCCACTAGAATAATGTGGAAGGAAAAAATCCTGGGCAATCTGAGTGAATTGGAGATATGACAAAATTAATTAAGGTTGTGTAGGCTGTAATTTACCAACCTGTCAAAAATTTTTTTAAAGAATAATTTAAACTGTAGTTAGCAGGACGTGTAAGTAGGTACTAGAAAGTCTGTTCTTTTTTTATTCTTCTTCTTCTTCTTCTGCATTTTAAATATCTTAATCTGTTACATGCTACAGTTTCTTTATTCACTGTGTATTTTCCAGGAACTTCAAGTCACAGGTAATGAAATCAACAAATTTCAGAGACTTCAGTTTGCTCATCCTACTCAGCTGAGTCTGTCCAGGGATGTGGTCAGCAGAATTATGGTCACCAAAGTTGTTCACATCCTAATCCTTGGAACCTGTGAATATGTTACCTTACATGGCAAAGGGACTTGGCAAAAGTGATGAAGACCTTGAGATGGGAATATTATTCTGGATTATCTGGGTGGGCCAAATCTAATCGTACAAATCTTTAAAAATGGAAGACAAGAGAGAAGGAGGGCGATTCTGAGAGTTAAGATGTGAGAAGGACTTGCTGGCTTTGATGAAGAGGGCAGTGAGTGACAAGCCAAAGAATGCAATGGCGTCTAGAAGCCGAGTCTGCCTGCAGCCTACAGACAGCGAGGAAACAGAGACCCGTGTCCCATAACAGCAAAGCACTGAATTCTCCTGACAAACAAATGAGCATGAAAATGGATCCTTTCCTGGAACACCCAGAAACAAATGTAGCCCTGTAGATACTTTTATTTTAGCCCAGTTAGACCTGTGTGAGTCTTCTGCCCAACAGAACTATAAAACACTAAATTTGTGTGGTACAAGCAACTAAATTTGTGGCATTTTGTTGCAGCAGTGATAAAAAATTTGCACAAGAAGGCAAGCTAAAGTGGTCTGCCAATTTGTAGAAGCACTGATTAAATGCCAATAATTGGTACACCAAAGTTAATAAAATTCTGAGGCTCATATCAAAGCCAAGGCAAAGAAGTTAGTATCAGCTAATGAAGCTAATTGAGTGGTAAAACATCCCTAACTTTACCTTCCATCTTATTTCTCTTTACTGAAACATAAAAATGGAAGATGGGCAGGTCTGTGCAAGGACAGCGGCCTGATTGCTTCGGAGAGACAGTGCTTGCATACTTGTGGGCTCTGCATAGGGTCTCTCTCAGAGTTTGGAGCAAATATCAGTAAACATCACCCTTGAAATTTAAGAAAAAAAAGGAAACAAATAGTTATTATTTATCACTTTTATTCTACAAAGGTAAAGATACTATGCAAGGTACCTTTTGTATGTCATTTTCTTTAATCTTCACAGCAATTCCAGAAAACCATGACTATTATGTTCATTCTACTGCAAAACTCGTGAGGATCAGGAAGCTACAACAACTTTCCAAAGGATACACAGAGAATAAGATCTGCCTGATTCCAAAGTGGTCAAGAGTGAAATTAATGGATTTAAAATAACAAAACAAAACAAAATAAAATTCTCCCTACAGGCAAATACCTTTCTGGAGTGTAATTTTACTTGCCTTAGCAGACTGGTGTCCTGCCAGGTTTTACTGATACTGTAAGTGACTTACACTATTTAGTGGCAACTAATGTATGCCAAGCACTGTCTTGTTTTTTACCCATTATTCCTTATTCTCAGAATAATTATATCAGGTAGTTAATTTCTCCATATTCTGAATGAGGAAACTGAAATTCAGAAAGGATAAAGCACTTCCCAAAGTTAACGAACTAATACATGGAAAGCCAAAGTTTTGATCCTTGTCAGTGTGATCCAAACATATGTTACCTCCAATATTACAGAGCGTTAGGCCCCTGTGAATCTGGCTAGTATAAACTTCCTCCCCAGAACCTCTCAACTCTGGAAGAACTGACAGATTAAACTGATAAATTCAGCAGCCATCAGCTACATCTGCCATGATGACCACAGCAAGGCTCAGCCATCCTAGGAAGCCCATTTGAAATAATCAGGCAGTCAAGATTCCTATCATCTCACCTTCCACAGGTTGGGGGGAAAGTGTGTCCTTGAGATGTCTACAGAGAGCTGCGGAGAGAAATGTAAATGGACTGATCCATTAGGTGTTTATACTAGTCATCATGTTGACCAAATTTAATGGGTAGAAGCTCCAAACTGAGTTGATGTCAATTTCAACACTATAATCTGAGCTTGCTCAGTACATACTGCAGGTGTCATATACCTTCTTTGAATACAAGGGAAATATTATAGGAGTGCATAAAACATGTAGCATTCTGTTTCCAGAACCAAGAGCTCTCTCTGCCAACTGCTAAGATCCTGCTAATTGATACACTGTGGTTTTTGGCAGCCAGTGTCTTATTTCCATAATGTCAGTTGGTGGTTTAGTACATTTTATTTTTTTTATGGTTTGCTTGCACTGTTCAGTCCGGGTACAGAGCCAATTCATCCACCAGAGCATTCAGCATAAATTTTTGGCTACAGAGCAGTGACATTTCAGCTTCTATGTTGATTTAAGACATAGAGGTCAATTATTTTGTTGTAATTATTTTGTGGTATTTGCCTATTACTGTGTAAAAAAAAAAAGAAAAGAAAAGAAAAAACAGTCTGTAGGAGTACAGCTGAATTTAACCCACGAGCAAACTCCTGAGAAACAATCCTTGACTAGAGGAACAGGAGAGGAAGCTGTTATAGGAGCGAGAGAATGGAGACTTTAGAAAGTCAAGTATCAAGCTTAGTGATTACTTGCAACAGTAACAGGTTGTAGTGATTATAGAAATTGGACGTTTCTCGTGGTAGATTGATTTGCTCATCTAAATATGAGCTACAATAATAGCTCTAATCCCAGAAGTCCATTGTTTATAGTCAGGTATAAACTGGACCAGATAACACTGTAGGTGCGGGTCTTTTTCTTCAGGTTGCCCAGATCATTCCTTTCCGAAGGACATGGGATAACCAAGCAACCAGAACTATTACCCACTCCCAGTTAACATTTTTAAAATGTTATTCTAAATAAGATAAGATTTATGAAACTAATGAAAGTCCTAGTCATCTCAAAAACTAATGTTTATCAGCAAGGTAATCAACTTGATGATATAAGCTCTATATGTGCAAATATATCTATAGTGTCAATATGATGTGGAGGGAAAGTCATACCCAAGGAAATAGGCATTTTTGGTTGAATTGAAAGCAATTTTCAATGTGTTCACTTTTTGTATGATAACCTTGGCTTGTCCTAACAGTTTAGAATATAAATCTTCATTCTATCTCCTGAAGATCAGACACCCATCTGTCAGTTCATTACAGTGGTTGTAGAAAAAAACACGTGGAAGGCACGATTTAACAAAAAGTAATTCTTGGCTAGAGGGAACTCTGCAACTGCAGAGAAACAGAATGGATTGCATCTTGGAAAACACAGAAGTTGGAAAGAACTCAGAACCCTGCTAGAGAGGAAACCAACCTGGAAAAACCTCTTCACACTCAGACTAGCATTGCTAAGATAGCAGATGCCAGAGAAGAGTGGATAGCTGCCAAGTATGGAAGAACAATAGTCAGAGATGTAGGCATGGCATTCAGAGGTGTGTTGACAATAGTTATCGATGAGTATATGTCACCTGGAAAGGAATGACCATACTGGATATTGGGAAACAACAGTCAAAATTGGAGAGAAAGTATTGAAACCCTGTCCTTTCCCACAACCCAAGTTGTTGAGAACAGGTAGGAACGTATGCTCACAGTCTCCTGTATCCAGATTAAGAGGGAAACCATGATTAGACAGATACTGTTTTTGCTCCCTATGATCCAGTCTCACTTCTTCTGATAACAGCACCCAGTATTTTCTTTTGTGAAATCACCCTTTCCCTTGCCTTTGAATGTATTAATATACTGGGTTGAGCTGATCTCATCTCAGGTCCAAGGATGGGCAGGCGACCATAATCTATACAATCTGGACATCAAAGTCCCCAGGACATAATCGGTGCAGAGGTAGTATGATAAACCATGACCAGGCCTGCCCTTGGAAAAATCCTAAGTAGATATAAATAGAAACTTCCCAGGCTCTGCCATTTAGGGGGAGGCTGGCTAGTCTAGGGTTAGTATACCCAAAATGCCAAGGTCCAGGTATTATGCTTGGATCATTGCTTGCTGAGTAACATAATCATTGCCTTGGATCACAGCATAAAATGTTCCTGGATATTAAGGTGGCTGGGTGAGTAAAAGCTATGTGGTCCTCTGACCTATGGAGCATTTCCCTCATAAGAGTTGCTAAGACTTTGGGCCTGCCTCTGAGCAAAACAAGAAAGGCAATTGGAAACCTCATTCGCACACTTGCGTCTTCATCTATATGTATGAATTTTACCACTTCCTTGATGTTTTGGAGGTTAAGCAAGGTAAAGTATACTGGAACTGAGTCAAAGTTGATATTATTACCAGTCCTTGAACCCAAGCTTCATTTAGTGGTTGAACTTAGCACCATCTAGCACATGACATATCAGAACCAATCGGAGCTGACTCAGGGATGTAGGATGGAATAATTGAAAGGGAAAGAGGAATATCTAGTTCTGTTATTTTTGTGATAATGAAGTGTTAAATCTGCTGAGAAAAAAAAAATCTTGCTACCATATTAAGAGATCCTGCCTAAAAATGTAAAATTAAAAAAAAATAAATAAAAAGCAGAGTGAGAGTTTGTGAAATGGAGAGAAACCAAGTCCTGGTGCCATCATCTAATTCTATACCTAAACCTAGCTATTTTGGGACTCTTCCATTATAGGAGCCAAAAATATACTTTTTGCTTAAATAAGTTTGGATTCAGATTTTCTTCACCCGAAAAGAGACCTAATTTATTGAGATTTGTGGACAGTATTTTGGAGGGTTTTCTTGAGGATTGCAAGGAGTAAGATTCCCAACTGCATCGGTTATTCAACTAGTGTTTCTCAGCCCTAAGACAATCCCTCCTCTGCTAGGAGATTATAGAGCTGAAAGTCTTCAAACTACATTTCCTCTTGCCATCCATCTTCCTGTTGGTTTTGGCCACTGGCAGGAGATTAGAAGGTACATAAAGGAAGGAAGGAACTCCTCCCACTTCCAGCTCTGGTGAGTAGAGCAGACAGCATCATTCAGCACTCCTGGCACTGGCTCAGGGCGCCCACTGTAAGCAAGAGCATGGCAACCGTGCACACCTCCAGTGATGGTGCTATAGGCGCCTCTACTCCCAGCTACCAGTGCAACTCTAGTGCCCTCACTACTTTTTTTATATCCCTATGCCCAGACTCGTGTGATAAATGAATGCTTTTGTATAAACCACAAAATACTGGCGAGAGGACAGGCATGTTATCCAGCACTATTATGATAATAGATAATTGTTACGACCTACATAACCAGTTTAAATCCCCTCTATAAACTGTGGTTTTCTGTTTTTCCTTAGTGGGGACTGATTAACACACCAACTGTCCCTTCAAAAAGGAGCACAGTGGGGACTGGACAGCTTGATGATCTCCCATGAGACCATGAATGCTAATAGGACCATGGTTCTAGAACCAATTGGCTAGGTGGTGTCTGGGTGACTAGTCCCGCACCTGCTAATTTCCTGGAGATACTCCCTCTAAGTGACACACATTTGTCTCCTAGCAAAGACATATTTACCCATGAAGGCAGCATAATTTGCCCCACCTTCGCCCTGAGTCACTAGAGATACCCTGCTTTGACCTGTTCTCCGGAATGTAGAACAAGAGTTGTACAGTGTGTAGCTGCCGTTATTGTGCAAATTCCAGCCTTGCCCACTGTTCTGATTTTCTACTGCTGCACAACCACCCACCCTAAAGTTTAGTGACATAAAACAACCACCATTTTATTATGTTTTCAGATTCCACGGGTCAGAAATTTGTATCAGGCAGAGCAGGGATGGCTTGTCTCTGCTCCACAATGTCTGGGGCACCAGATGGGAAAAATTGAAATGAGTGGCATTGATTCAAATGGTTGGGCTGGTCCCACATGAAGCCATCTTCACTCACAGGTGTAGAAGTTTGGCTCAAACACAGTACTACATGTGACCTCTCCATCACTGCAGCCTAAGAGTAGTCAGATTTATTACATGCCAGCTTAGGACTCCAAGGGTGAGTATTCTGGAAACTGAGGCGTAAGCTGCATGGCCTTCATGACCTTGATGGAGTCACACAACATTCCTTCTTTTCTCTTGGTTGAAGAACTCACAAACCCATCCAGATTTAAGAAGAGGATGGGTCCTGAACTCAACTCTGTGGGAAGATTATCAAAGAACATGCAACCCTGTTTTAAAAACAGCCACACCCACCGCTCCCTCAGGAAATGGTGTGCAAGTAAAGCTAGCCCTCCTTTCATAAAAGGCAGATTTTTATTGTGTCGTCAATACTGTGAAGACTATGTACTAGCTGTGGCTCCAGGAGTCAGTAGGATAACCTAAAGAGGACAGAGAACTATTTGGTTCCCACATTCATGGGCAGTTTGATTGATCTGGAAACACAGGTAGACACAGGTAGACAATGCAACATCTCAAGCCTAGAGGAAAAACACCATTTTCTCAAATGTAAATGATAGTTAAGCTACTTCTCCACATTGCATTATCTTTTAAAATCTCTTTCTAGCTTAGTTCTTCTCATTCTCCAAACAACACACATCCTACAATATGGAGCAGGGTTGTCATCTGATGAGATGGATGGAGTAAGTAAAAAGCAGTAACTCTTGCCACTGATTGGAAGACATTGGCCCTTAAAGTGTCTGGTGAAATGATCACAACCTCCTGGGGGTCTCTTGTAATGTACATAAGTCACTCATCCGTTCTAGGAAAAAAATCTGCAAATGGATTCCTGATACATCTGGGTATTCCTGCCAAGGGTAGTGCTTGGATCCAGATATGTCCTTCATCACATCCAACATGAACAGCAAACTCACATAAACCCACATATTAAATAAAGGAATGGGAAAGAAGCCCAGAACTAACTGTCTAGTTCTGTTTGTATCACAAGTGACAACTATAACTGAGTTCTAAAATGAAATAGGCTATGGATTATTACCAGGTGGCACAATCCATAGATAACAGACTGTAGGCTGTTTAAGGGCTATCCACAGGGACAAAGGGGCTGAGTATGAAGGCCAAAACAGTTTGGAATATCTGCTGACTTCAGACTTGCTCCTATTAACATATGCTTATAATGCCATTACTGGTCCCAATTCTAATTTAGCATCTCCTCTTTAAGCCCTTCTGACATGGTCATTAAGGAATTTGGATTGATTACCTCTTGATCTTGCATTATCTTCCAAAATCCAGTTATTTTCAAACCACAATCATGACCATTGCCTAGATATTTTGATCAAAAATCAAATTTCCATGAGGTTTTGTAGCATACATGGCATTACAACTTTGATCCTAAGCTACCAAAATTTCCAAGATCACAATCACTGGGTCTTCTCCAAGTACCTGTCCCTCACTCTCTCGATTTGTTGCAACAAGTGGCCTCAGTGGTGCCTGAGCTGTGTCTGGAGGAGGCTAGACAGCACCAGCATAGGGTGGAGAACAGCTGAAGTCGGGCAGATCTCAGCCGGAGACACCCAGGAAGTATTTGGAGTTGCATTTGCAGAGCCAGACATGATGGAGAAGGAAAAACACTGAAAAATAAAACATAACTGCTCTGTTCTAGAATAATGTTTTGTTTATTATGTTTTTCCTCCAAGGAGTGCACGTACCTTGGCCAAAAGAACACACTACCATTTCCGATAAATTGCCAGAAATACTCTCTGCAAGACTCAGAAAGCAAGGTCTCTATTTGTTTCTACGGAAACCTCAGCTTGACATGAAGCACTTTATACCACAGCAATCTACAGACACTAACAAGACCTGACCCACAAAACAGGAGACAGTGGGAAAAAGAGAAAAGCTGGTTAAAACTACAAAGAGAAATTAGAAATATAACTCTTGGTTCCTAGACCTTGGAAAGGCATAGTGCCTGGCACATGGTAGGATGGAGTTCCTGTTTATGGAATAAATAATTTGTCTTCCTTGCTGCAGTACTTACGCAGCCACTGTGTCTCTCCAAGCACTAACCTTTCCCTGCTAGGACCTGGTACGCCCATCTCTCCACAGAGACCCCACCTCCTGCCCACTCCTGTCATGCCCATCCTGACAGAACATTTACCAAGATGCCAGAGGCTTGGTAATAATCACTCTTTGAGCTGCCTGCTCACAGGGGCTGCTGCTCTCTTAACAGGTACCCTCCCCATCACTTTCCCCTCTGTAACTACCACTTCCCTCTTCCTGGGACAGCCAGCTCTGTCTAGATTCCTCGCTGCCCTCCCTGAGGTTCATTGTAAGCAGTGGTCTTCACCATGCTCCTCTGCCGAGGGTCACTCTGCTCCAGCAGCCCAGACCCCCAGGACTGGCAGCATTACCTCTCCCCATCCCGGGCTGGTGCAGCTGCCTGCTTCCGCACCAGCCTGTCACTGAGCCTGCATGTGCATTCACTCTGCTGCCCCCAAGCAAGGGAACTAGTTCCAACCGAACCTGGGCCGTTTTCCGTCCTCCCCTCTCTGCAGTTGCTTTTACTCTGGCCGCCATCTAGTCTAATTCTGCACATCCTGTATCAAAAACTAGTTCCTTATCTTTACACTCTATCAAGGCCCTGTCAATACAGTCAAGAGGCATCAGAGTTCACCTGCAATGATGAGAATACATTTCTCAAAGAAACACAAAGCTGACAAAGCATCAAGGGCAAAGGCTCAGTTTGAAAATTCTTGAGAGCTGCAGGAAGTTTGAATGCTGGATTTGACTCTGCTGGGTGGTGACGACTGGTGAAAAGAGATTTTGATGCAAAAATTGAATATCAGCCTCACTCTTTATTGTGAAGTTCTCAATACAGCAAAATGAGCTCTCTCAGGGCTTAAAACAGTGGATCCCAAACCTAAATGTGCATCAGAATTACCAGGAGGGCTTGTTAAAACAGACTATTGGGCTCCATCCCCAGGGTTTCTGATTCAGTAGCTCTTGGGTGGAGTCTGAGAATTTGCATTTCTAGCAAATTCCCTCATGATGCTTATGTTGTTGGTCCAGGGACCACAGTTTGAGAACCACCATATAGAGGATCGGTGTTTGAAGAAAAGGTCCTCACTCTTAGCAGAGAGGAGAGTCTACAGATTAGGAGGAGAAAATGGTGTAGAGTCCTCCAGGAAAGAGACCAAGATACCCTCAGCTGCCCCTGGGTGAGAAAGGAAGAACGTCCCACAGGAGAAGTGTGTGTATGTGCTGTAGTCCCTGTGACCACAGGCTGTGATGCTCAGGGAAATATTAGTTATAGTGAAAACAAGCCCGAGAATTTGCCAAAAACAGAAAGTAAGTCTGTCCAACTGAGTTCCACGGCTAAGGGGCTAATGGTTTGAGACGTAGAAGGCGTAAGATGCAGCTTAACAGTGAAAGCTGAAGTTCAATGAAGTCGAAGCTAACCGTTAAAAATGGAGTCACTCGCCTTTATTGCCCATTCTCAAAGTATTAGAGGCTCAAATTATGCTCATGTGTGTTTGGTTACTTGAGAACTAAAATGAGATTAGTCCATTTTAGTTTGGTGCATTTTCCCCATGTATCTGCAAGGCTCTATGTCAGATGCTAATGACACACAGATGACAGCCATTGGCTCCTGCCCTCCAGCTGCACACTGTCTGGTTACTTAGATATAAATGGCTGAGAGTATAGTGCGGTGGTAAGAGCATGGACTGTGGCATCAGAAACACCAGGTGTAAGCCCTGACTCTACAGCTCACTGGCTGTGTAGTTCTGAATGATTTGATTAATGTCACTGAATTGCAATTTCCTCATCTTTAAAATAGGCATAATAATTCCTCCCTAACAGGCTGATAAAGAATCGATGAGAAAGTGCTTGTACAGCACTGAACACCAGGACTGAAGGACTGGCACAAAGCAAGAAAATGAGAGGCATTTTCTTTCTTGGACCCTGTTCTCTAGGCAGCCTGCCCAAGACTGACATGTAAAACAGAAAAGCTGGGAGCCGCAAACTCCCACCTAACTGTGCCCTAAAAACTCAATTGGATGGAATATTAACAGGTTTAAGTTTTTCATAGTCGAGTCAGTACAGATATTGGCACCATCTGAGTCTGTGCCTGGGCTACTGCTTTGAACACTGTGCCCCGTGTCTCCCTTGCTCAGCTGGGCCCTTGTTTTAACCCCTCTCCTCCTGGTGTCTGTGATCTCATCTCAGTTTTCTACTTGGTCACGCATGCCCTATGGAATCACTGACATGCCTGTCTTTTTATATGAGTCCTGATTTCATGGCCCCCATAATGAGCTCTGATTCACTAATTCACATGTGACTTCATGTCCTCCTCTTAATCTAATTGGACATATCTCTAGACATTGGGAACCACTTGTTCTATCTCAGCCTCTGCCTAAAACAAGACTAGAGGGTGCTCTTGATTCTGGGTCAGAGGAAGGGGGGAAGTCCAGGTGACAGGGCATATGAATGACCTCAAGGTAGATCAGAGACCTCTGTGCTAGAGTTGTGTGTCTTCCTTTGAGTCTCGGCCCCCGTCTGCACTCCAGAGATCTCAATACCCCCACTATGAACTTGCCTCACCAGACATGGTTGGTCTATCCTTCCAAATTTCCCTTGAAGTTTAAAATAGGGACTGATTTGTATAGTGTATTTTTTCAGTTTGATAGTAGACTATGACAGCATCAGGTGTCAGGATGGCTCCAAGATGTATATCATCCCTAGTCTGTGACCTTAATAAGAAAGATTTGGTCTGGTTGAGATCAGCTTCCTGGAGAAGTAGCAAGGACCAACTCATCTGGACATGAGGGCTTAGTGTAAATCCCTCCCACACAGAGCCCGGAGACCTAGGCCCCTCAAAGGAGAATGGAGGTGACTCTGGAACCACAGACCACTGAAAATGGGATTTCTTTCTTTGGTGGATTATCTAGAGAGAACTATCAACTGCATGGAGATTTGAATGTCAAGGAGCAAGAATAGAAGCTAGGAAATCCATCATCGGCCACTGCAAAAGTCCAGACAAATGCTGATGGTGGTTAAGTCCAAGGTGGTGTTCGAGAAGGTAAGGAAAAGCTATGGGAATGTTTTACGGATGATGTAGTCAACAGAATTTGTTGATGAACTCAATATATTAGCAAAGAGATGAGTTGAAGAGTAGAACAAAGATCTTGGCCTAAGGATCTTGAAGAATGTAATTGTTTTTTATTGAGGTGAAGAAGTTTGGGAAAGAGGCAGCTACAGAAGAAATTAGGAATTCAGTTTGGAAACATTCATTTGAGTTACATGTTAAGTATCCAAACAGAGATGTGCAGCAGGTATCTGGGTACAACATTCCACCCTGTAGTTCATAAGAGGGGCCACAGTTGGAGACAAAAGTATCTGGGTTGTCAGATACAGATAGTGTTTACAGCCCTGGGTGTAGATGAGATGGCTCATGCATGGTTTCTGACAGAGGAGCAAAGGGGTCTGAGTACAGGGGCCCTCCAACATTCAGACTCTAAAAGATGAGGTCCTGATGTTCTAAAGTCATGCAAGAGGCTGAGAAACAAGGTCAGAGCTGGCAATGGGGCTCCAGGAATCATAGTGCAGAGATTCTTCTCGGTAGTCAAAAAAGGAAATCCTACTGCTGAGGTAGAGGACCTAATAATCAGCTAAGGGTGTTTGCTCAGAGGTGCCCAAGAACACAAAATTGTTCCCAGTTATTAATAGAAATAATGAGAATGCAGAATCATCAAGGTTGCAACAAGGGATTCTTAAGCTCCATTGTCCATTGCATTCTTAGAAATACTGAGATTTTGATTAGAAGAGTCATATGCATTGATACTTAACATATTGTAAATTGAAGAGAAAACAAATGAAGCACAGGTCTGCACGAGCACCCATCTTATTCTCCATCAGAACAATTGATGCCATCACTCAGCATGTAGCCTCTGGAAAACCCTGCAGTAAAGCTGACTGTGAGAGAATTAAAATGAGAAAGAAAAATGGTATCTTAGTGTTACCAGGAAAATGTGAAAATGTTTTTGACCTTATGGATTCCATAGAATGGTCTCAGAGAGCCTCAGGGCTCCCTCGGCCACATGTTGCAAACCACTCATCTAAACAATGGTGACAGTGGAAATCAGGAAAGGGGTACTTAAGAAATAGACCAGAAATAATGTGACTAATGGACTGTGGGATGGTAAGGGTGACTGAAGTGTCTCACGTGATGCGCAGATTTGGGGCTGGAGACTGACTGCAGAGTGGTGTCTCTCATTGAGATAGAGCAGTGGTTGTCAAAGTGCAGTTTGTGACCTAATAGACTGCGGAAAATTCAGTTTAATGGGTGACAGCCACCATTTTAAAAAAATAAAATAGATTGGAATATAAAATACCATGAACTGTTTTATATGTCCATACGCGACATGTATATATCTATACATAAATACGTGAATACTTGGTAAAGTTGTATAATGTAGCTTGTGTGTGAGTCAACTGTGAGGATTCCTGAGATAGAAGAAACTGCCTCCTGTTGCTGTTCTTGCTTCTAGTTTTGTCCTCCGTTCCAGAATGACTTTCCAAAATATCACCCTAAACATGACAATCCCTTTTTAAAAGTCTTTCTATGTCCTCTTCCTCTTTACTATGGGACAAAACCCCAGTTAACTTAGCTTGGCACGGAAGATCCCAAATGGTCTGACCCCTGCCTTTGTCTCAAAGCATTCCCCTACTAACGCTCTGTTCTCAAGTTCAAGGTCAAAAAGAAGACTTTTCAAATCCCCAAACATGCCTTGATTTCTCTGGTGTCTGTACTGGACCATGCCCTGTTATGCCATTTCTTTTGCCTGGAATTCTCAACATTTAGACCAACTCATGCTCCAGGATCCAGCTCTCCCAGGTATGGCAGAACATGACCAGATCTTCACCAAACCCCCTTCTTCTTGGGCACACAGGAAAACAATAGTCTTCTGCCCTTTTGTGTCTAGATGGGTTTATAATCAGCTGTGGCTAGGCAGAATGCAGGTAGAAAGTGGTGTACACCACTTCCAGGCCAAACCTCCAAAATATTCTGCATCGTTTTCCATGATTTTCCTCTTCTCTCTTCAGAACACCAGATGGAGAGAACCTCTGGGTCCTAGAAAACACCAGAACTAGTAGAATGAACACGCTAACACCAGGACTTTGCATGAGCCCAAAATAAACTTTTATTCTTTCAAAATACTAAGATTGGAGGCCATGTATTTTAGCTGCCCTAATATACCCCTGGTTATTTACCAGATTCTCTCATTGTTTTCTGGAAATGATCCCACTTAGTCTTAAACTCTTATTACAGTCTCGATTGTTTCCAGCCTCCTTAGATCTGCCCAGAGTCAGCAACAGCCCCAGAAAGCTGGAAATGGAAGCAACAGAAGCCTCTGCTCCTCCAGGGTTTAGTATGACAATGGGGGGAACATGTCCATCCCTATATTGTACAGAGTACTCATCCTGTTCACAGATCCACAGGAAACAAATACAGCCCACATCGGCCCCTGTAAGCCTGTTGGAATCTGTTGTTGAATGAAATGGGGAGGCATTTGGGATTTTCAGCACCAAAACGACATTAGGTGACATGAGTTTTAAAGCTGTACCCCGCCTGCTGAGCTGAGAATAGACTGTATGAGACAGGAGGAGAGGGTGGAGCAGGGATATCAGTCTGGAGGCCATTGGGTGATCCACAGTGAGACATTATTAATGGCAACTTGGCCCAGAGGTGGGAGAAGCGTCTGGATTCTGGATATATTTGGGAGCCAACAGCATTCCCTGTTGTGATTCCCCTAGAGCTCTTATCTCACCACTTTGTTTAGGCCTCTACCCAAGTATAACCCCCTTAGAGAGTCCCCCAATCACTTCATCTGAAATAGCTCTCCCATGCCCTGTCACTTTCCATTTGATCTTGCTTTATTTTTCCTTGTAGTCTCATGCACCTGAAATTATATTATATGTGTATTTGTCGACCAGTTAACTTTCCATCTCTCCCAGTAGAATGCTCTCTTCCTGAGGGCATGGGTTGGTGTCTGTCCTTACTGAATTCTCAGAACCTAGAATAGTGCCTGACTCATAGGTGACACTCAAATATTTGTTAAATGAGTAAGTCACCCGATTTAATCAGTCCTGTTAGGGCCCCAAAGCTTATTCCTAACACATCCAGCAAGAAACACAAGGCCCTCCACAGCAGTATGCTTGCTATGATGTAGGTTCATCTTGGTGGTAAAGCAAAGACGTGGCCTGGCCTGAAGACTGGCCCAAATTTGATCTTTGTGCCTCACTGAAAGGCTCTGGCTCTTCAAACTTCTCATATATTTTCATTTTCTCATTCATCTTGTTCAAAAGCATTCAATCATTTTCCAATTTCAGTCTATAACCTAGGAACTACAGGATTGGAAATCATAATGTAATATTTTTATGTTGATATTTTCATTGTCGGCCAAGCATCTTAGGGAGTATTTGCCACTATCATCAATGCCATGGGTTATGGAAGATTAATAAAAGCCACCCAAGTCTGGCCAAATGTGACCCCAGTGTTCTGCATACTGTGTCTCTCATGGAAGAGACTTCCTGATTTGTGAAGGATGCATTCTGCTACTCTATAGCAGTGGTCCCCAACCTTTTTGGCACCAGTGACCAGTTTCATGGCAGACAAATTTTCCATGGACTGGGGGAGGGGGGTGATGGGGAGCTCTGGGGAGGGGCTGTAAATACACATGAAGCTTTGCTCACTCACCTGCCACTCACCTCCTGCTATGTGGCCTAGTTCCTAACAGGCCACTGACCCCTGGGTGTTGGGGACCACAGCTCTATAGGACCGAGGCCATTGGCCTTACTGGCAGCAGCTTTATCTGGAGTTGCAAGAGACACACAGAGTTGCAAACCAGCAGCTGAGAACTCTTTATGTCAGCCCCATTCATTGTGTGTCACCTCATTAGGCTCAATGGAAATCATCCTTTTCTAAGAATTAGCGACAGTGCATAAACTAATGAGTTGAAAGCCACGAATGTCATCAAAAGGGAGGAGCTAGAGAAAAAATAACTGCTTTTGTCAGGATCTTTTACTACAGAAGATAGGGATAAGGGATAAAGTTTGATCCATTAAAACTCTTGAAATTAATAGTCTAGCTCATGAGCACCCCACCCTGAACAGCTGCCTGACCCTCCTCAATTTCCTACTTTCCTCCTCACTCTTGTACACCTAACCTCCTTGCAGACTACTTGCATTAGAAGCAGAAAATATATTCAGTACTTACTACATGCCAGGTACTGACATATTTTTTGTTTTTGTTATATTTTAGTCTTATAAAATCCATACAACGAGGCATCTTTATTATCTCAATTCCATAGATAAGGAAAGTAACTTGCCCAGGCACACAGCTAAGTAACAGATGAGAACTCAACCATTACTATCTAAAAGATCAGCATTTGACAACTCTTCCAGAGGATCTTTACTTTAATTATTCTTGTAAACTAATCCTTCAATCTCATACTTCATTCTGGTGCAAGCTCACCTCTCCAAAGACAAGGCCAAGTCAAATTCCCTACAATCCAATCATCTATCTCATTGCCCACCTCTTTCTCAGGAAGGGATTTTTAGGCATTTGACTCTAAAGTTCTAATATTGACAGCTGCCCAAGGCCTTAAAACCTTTCCAGTGAAAAACAAAGAAGCTCTCTTTAAACAAGTATTTAAATGTGCAATACAATATTATTAACTACAGGCATTAAGTTGTACAGCAGATCTCTCAAACTTATTCAACTTTCATTAATTGAGACTCTATACCTGTTTAACAGCAGCTCCCCATTTCTCCCTCTCATCCTTGCCACAATAAAACAAACAAATAAAAACAAAAGAAAGGGGCAGGAGGAAATTTAGAAAAATGATAGATACATCTATTACCTTGATGTGACGGTGGTTTCATGGGTATATATATAAATGCATATAGCTAAACTTATCAAATTGTATTCATTAAATACAAGTAGGTTTTGTATATCAGTTATACCTCAATGAAGTTGTTTTTAGAAAAAAGACATTACAGTCACTAATAAAAAGGGAAAAAAAAGAAAGAGGAGGAAAGAGAAAGAAAGAAAGAGAAAGAGAAAGAGAAGAAGAAGAAGAAGAAGAAGAGGAGGAGGAGGAGGAGGAGGAGGAAGAGGAAGAAGAAAAGGAAGGAAGGAAGGATCTCATTTTGACTGACGCATGCTGTGAGGTGATCTGGTTGGAAGGGATCAGAGTGTAGGGCCACAGCAAAGTGGTCAGAGCTACCGAATGTGCTCAAGCTTCGAGTGCATGTGAATGTGAAGCTTCCCTTATTGCTGTTGCAGCTGCCGGTACCCAGCTTGTCATCTGCAACTCCCTAAGGTTTCCCGAACAACCTCATTCTAGGTATGCTTAATTTCATGCACGAGAGCAGTCAAAGCAAAAGGCTATATTTAAAAGGATTTACAGGCATACCTTTTTTTTATTGCACTTTGCTTTAATGTACTTAGATATTGCGTTTTTTACAAATTGAAAGTTTGTGGCAACTCTGCGTCCAGTAAGTTTATTGGTACCATTTTTCCAACACTATGTGCTCACCTCATGTCTGTGTCGCATTTTGGTAATTCTCACAATATTTTAAACCTTTTCATTATTACTAAATCTGTTACAGTGATGTGTGATCAGTTATCTTGATGTCATTATAGTACTTGTTTTGGGTTGCCACAAACAGCACCCATATAAGACAATGAATTTAATTGATAAATGTTGTGTTTGTTCACCAATAGGCCATTCTCCCATCTCTACCCCTCTCTTCAGGCCTCTCTGTTTCCTGAAACACAACAATATTGAAATTAGGCCAATTAATAACCCTGCAATGGCTTCTACGTGCTCAAGTGATCAGAAGAGTCTCACATCTCTTATTTTCAATCAAAAGCTAGAAATGATTAATCTAGTGAGAGGAAGGCATGTCGAAGGTCAAAATAAGCTGATCGTGATCCTCTTATAAATCTAGGCAAAGTATGCTAAAAACCTTCTGGAAAGGATTCACCATTCTATATGCCATTAAAAACATTGATGATTCATGGGAAGAGGTCAAAATATCAACCTAGTTTGGAAGAAGTGGATTCCAACCCTCATGGATGACTTTGAAGGCTCAATACTTCAGCAGAGGAAGTAACTGCGGATGTGGAAGAAAAGGCAAGAGAATTAGAAGTAGAGCCTGAAAATATGACTGAATTGCTGCAATTTCATAACCAAACTTGAACAAATGAGGAGTTGCTTATGAATGAGCAAAGCAAGTGGTTTCTTGAGATGGCATCTACCCCAGTAAAGATGCTGTGAACACTGTTGAAATGACAACAAAGGATATGTAATATTACATAAACTTAGTTGATAAATCATGGTTTGAGAGGATTGACTCCAATTTTGAAAAAAGTTCTGTGGGTAAAATGCGATCAAACAGCACTGCATGTTACAGAGAAATCTTTTATTAAAGGAAGAGCCAATAGATGCCGCAAACTTCATGGCTGTGTTATTTTAAGAAATTCTCACAGCCATGGCAATCTTCAGCAACCACCACCTAGATCAGTCACCAGCCATCAACATTAAGGTAAGACCCCCTAGTAGCAAAAAAATTATAACTCACTGGAGGCTCAGATAAATCTTCAGTACATTTTTAGCATTAAAGTATTTTTTAATTAAGGTACGTACACTTTTTTAGACACAATGCTATTGCATACTTAATAGACTACAGTATGGTGTAAACATAACTTTTATATGCACTGGGAAACCACAAAATTTGTGTGACTCATTTTATTGCTATATTCACTTTAATGTAATGGTCTGGAACCAAATCTGCAATATCTCTGAGGCATGTTTGTAGTTTAGTTCTGGTATTGTCCTATTTTTTTAATTAAAAAAGGCAACATAAGATGAAAAAAATGCTCTTCAAACCACTCCAATCCAACTCCTCTAACAAAACAATTTTCCTTTTTCCTCTTTTAAGCATATTTTTCATGACTGTGAACATAGTGACCTCTGAATTTTTCGTCATTTATTTTACTGAATATTCCATTAGAAACTTGTTTTTCTATTTTAAAATCCTCAAAATACCATCTTAATGGTTTTATAAAGTGACATCATGTCAGGGCAGAATAAATTTTAAACAATCCTCCTAAATTTGAGTAGTTGATTCCTTTTTTAAAAAAATTGCTATGATCATAGTTTATATTAACTTATAAAGTGCTTACAACATGCCAGGCATTTTCTATATACTCTACATTTGTTAATTCATTTGATTCTCATAGTAACCTATAATTTAGGCTTCATCACTATTCTCGCATGAAGAAACTGAGACACAGAGAAGTCACAACACTTTCCAAGGATGCCAGGCAGCTGGGTGAGAGACTCATGAGTCAGGCGCAGGGACTCCTCAGGGCATGCACTGAGCCACCAAGCCCCTCTCTCTACCACAAAGAATCTATCTGTGCAAATGTCGAGTTTTTCCTGGAAAATATTTCCTTAAAGTAAATTCACAGGGCCTGAAATTGTTGAGTCAAGAAATATAAATACCTTTTTGGCTCTTATTAAATATTTCTACAACACTGTTCAAAAGAGTTCTTTCCACTTCAAACTCCACCAGCAGTGAATAATCATGCCGATAGGGCCACACACTGGCCAACTTCAAGTTCTATGATAATAAGTTTTCATTTTGCTTCTTTAATCGCTGCAAAATTATTTCTGCAGGTCTCTTACATTAGCCACTCATTGAATACTAAAAATAATGGGCACTTCCCAATCATTTCTTTGCTAATTGTGCGTGCACTTTTGGTCGTATTCTTTGCACAATAAACTATTGTGTTCTTGTGAGTGAGTGTGCATTTGAATAAGCTCTTAATACCCTTTATCTTCTTTCCTTAAACTGTCAGATTTTATATAAAATTTTCTAAGTAGATAGTACTTTTTCTCTCAATTTTATCATCTTCTATTATACAAGGGGTTTATTTTTTAGAATCTATGTATATAGTAGATTCTGTTGCTCTATTGATTTCAAGATGAAGTAGTGTGGTAACTTGGCAGAGAAGTAGCTTTTGATATTCAAGATTTTTTTAGAAAAATAGGAATAATATTGTAAGTGTCATATGGTAGATGAAAGGAAAAAATGAAGTCCTTACAACCACCAGGGTAGATTTATTGTCTATTACTGTAAATAGACTTTTTTTTCTTTAATTCACATTTTCTTACTGAGTATGATTGAAGTGAAAAAAATCTATTGAGTTTTGTCTATCTTTCATGATGCTACTCTTCTACATTTTGAAGTATAATAATATTGCTTTAGATCTTCCAGGTATCCGTGTCGCCAGCGAATCATCACTTAAGATTGTTTTATTTCAATATCCATGCCTTGTGTTTGTTTTTCATGTCTTATTACAAGAATTTTCAAGATAACATTAGCAACTCTTGGAGATCATGGACACCCAAGCACCTAGAAGGTCACTCTCCAGAAGGAAGGGCTGCGGGATGCTGTTTTGTGCTGTCATCTCCCAGTTATCTGCATCCCTTATACTTTGCTCCTTCGTGGTCAGCAGAAGCTGTGCTGCTTCACGGGATCCGACACAACATGAAAGCAAGTAAGAGGCACTTGAGTTTTGAAGATCTCAGGCTATAGCATTTATGTGATAAACAAAAGATTTGGACCATTGATGGCAAGACCTTCACTCTTAGACTAGATTAAGATTCACCAGTCAGAAGAAAGGAAAGATGTGAGTCTGGTCCAAGAAGGTGGCGGACCCTTAGAAAGGGAAATACCAGAAACTCAAGACAGGGTGGCAAAATCCGAGAGCACATTATCGACTAGAGATGAGGAGACTCACAGAAGCCCTAAATTAAACTTCTCTGACTGGGGCCAACAGTTCCCCCTGCCACACTCTGCACAGCCAGGTGCCTATTTGGTGTCAGTCTGTCCAAAGCACCCTCTGCAGCCTTAGGTCCCTCCTGTGCAGGGAAACCTCCCCTTAACATTGGGACCTTGGCAGGGGGCAAATTTCAGGAGAGAAGACTAGGGAGCAGTAGTGTAAAGTCCTTCAATGCTTTGAATTGGAGGCTGAGGAGCAAAGTCCTGTGGACTCAGTGTTCATGGTAGAAGTTCTTGGCCCTTCAGGAGAAGGTTGATCATTTCCACTTCTGTGATCTTTCTCCCAGGTCCTGACCTACCATCAGCATGTCACACACACACACACACACACACACACACACACACAAATCTTCATTCCCCAAAAAGACTCTCAAAAGAGGATTTCCAGAGTATTTTCAGATCCTTTGGCATTTGCAATATCCTCCAGTGATTTTTTAAAACAACATTCACTAGAATCATAAACATGTTGAGCAGGGTTGAGTCTAGGAAGAGGTTAAGAACAGGCTCGCTGGGTGACGAGCTGGGACCCGCTGCGTCAACAGCCAAACCATTAGGTCCACACACTCTGCACTTGTGGGTACACAGAGGCACTGACAGTGAGTAGGCAGAGGCGCCTCACTGTGCAGATCTGGGCACACGGCTTCATCGGAATTCCTCCCACATTGGCCCCAAACAAGCTGCCCTTTACTGCCTGAGGTTTTCAGGGATTGCAGGTGGTAAAGGATTAAACAGTGAATAACTTTATTTATTATTCCTAACCCATCGTCCTCTCGGAGGGCTGGAATAGCTCCCTGGGCCCCTGAGCCTCAGAGCTGCCTGGGGGTCTAGGCTGTGGGTACGCCTGTGGTTTGGGGTTTGTTCTGCTTTCATTGTGAGTCAAACCTCCAACAATTCCTGCACCCCCGGTGGTTACTATTGATTTATGCTGGCTGCAAAACAACAGACTGACGTGGCAGAGTGAATGCAAGCCCAGTGGCATACTAATGCCAGGCCTGGGATATTTCTGTCATAAGGAATAGAGCTTGGAGTACAGACTTGGCAGGCTCCCAATTAAGTATTTGAGGACGATTAGTTGATTCACTTGTAAGATTCCGGAGGTTTATGGGTTCTCTGCATCGCTGGATTTGCCTTTGTCCTTGTCGAGTGGTAATTATGAAGCTCAGTTCAGATGTCTCAGAGGGCAGCCCCTAGGCAGGACACCCTCTCTTCTGACTTCCAGGGCCCTTCTTACATTTTCCCACTGTGAGAATTGTGTATTTTCTTCACCGTCTGGCTATTTATTCCCAAAATGCACCAATGAAGAGAAAAAAAAACTCTGTGCCCTCTCACTTCCCAGTGCCATGGTCTCTCACTTCTTTGAGCACGTCACTGTGCTCTTTCCTCAGCCCCTGTGCTTCTGCATCTCGTCCACCTGAGCCTTCAAGAGGCAGGACAGGGGTCACCCACCTGCTTGTGAGGCCACCGCTCATCCTGTCCAGATGGCCTACACTGCGCTCCGCCTATGGCCCCTGCACATCCCACGTCATACCCACTGTAGCTCAGGTGCCATGAACTGAGAGTTCCAGACTTTCCCCACTGGGAGACACCAGAAGGACAAATTAAGGACTATTTCTCCTGGAGTCTTTGCATGCTGTAAGCAGAGAAGGTCTGTGTTCAATCAAAAAACATTGTTAAATGCCAAAATGTGAATTTCAGAATCAGACCTGTCTGACATTGGCCGGTTCCCTGACTCTCTCTGTCCAAATTGCCTCACAGATCCTCCACTTCTGAAATAATATAGCCTGAAATAATTATCCTAATTGCCCAGTGTGTAAAACACTTGGAGCTTAAGCTATTGTCAAATTGAATCCTACATCTAAATAACTAACTTAGTGGGGCATGGGACATGATACAGAAGCATGTGGCCAGGCAGTGACTGACCTTCCTCCTGAGACCTAGTGCTTTTTAAACAATCAGGATGCTTATTTTTTTAATCTTTTCAGAACAGCAAAGATACAACTACCGTCAATCTAAATCTACTCAGACACTAAAAAAGATTATTACAATTAAAAATAGAATCTAGCATGATTGTTTTTAATTTTTTGATTACAGCCCTGACATTTTGTACCCCAACCCAGTAAAAGCAAAACAAAACATTCATAAAGCATACATACCATTATTACTTATGACACCTTTTGATATGTTCTTTCTAGTTCATTCCATTATGTTCTATTTCATTTTTTAAAGGAATGCTGGGTGCTGGTTGTGAATCCACAGAGAGTCTATACTTCAATCGTACCAACATCAGTTGCGCAGTTTTGATGCTATACCGTGGCTATATAAGACGTTACCATCAGCAGAAGCTGGGTGAAGGGTATACAAGAATGTTCCATAGTAGTTTTACAATGCCTTGATGGTCTTTAACTTAAAAAAATAGAACTCAAAAAAAATATGAGTTATGAATGCTGAATTTGTAGCTTTATGATCCACTATTGAGTTTCGTAATAAGGTTGAAAGTATTGATACCTCAATGTGGCTTTGTACAAGATAAATCTAGTTATTTATTATATCCAGGAATAATCCATTTATAAAATTTTATAAACAGTATAAATAAAAGGAATGACATTATAAATACCATAGAAAGAGAAATGTGTAAAATTATATTAAAAATAAAAACTATAAAGGCATGATACCTTAAAAATCCTAAAAGACGTTGGGAAAATCCTATCAGAAATTGGTCTAGGCAAATAATTTTTGAGGAAGACCCCCAAGGCAATTGCCGCAGCA
>VBSM01003211.1:1767446-1780025 GCA_008086735.1 Cheirogaleus medius
CACTTTGGATAATGGGCTTAAGCTCAATCCAGGATAATATAAGTGGTGCTACCTTGCTGTCATTTCTTACAATTGAATAATATTCCATTGTAAACATATACCAAATTTTAATAATCCAGTTGTGAATTAACGGGCACTTGGGTTGTTTCCATGACCGTGCAATAGTGAAATGTCATCTATATACTAGTGTATATACCTACCACTTATATCCTAATGACCACTAAATCTATTCCACCATTCCAAATCTCTCATCTGGGTTTTGGATACATTTCCTTAACTGACCACGAACCTGCTGCACCTGTATTTCTCAGACCAAATTCAGCACTTTCAACCTTGAAATCTAATCCTTTCCCTCAATCTTGCTGCTGCCCTGTGTTCCCATCATCATGATCATACATCCCATTGCCCACACCAGAAATAATATTTAACATATGCTTGCCTTTTCTTTCACCTTCCAGATAGTCCACTACCCTACCTTCTAGAGATAACATATTTCTGTTTTGTTTTGTTTTGTTGCTTCTGTCTGCATCTGTACCCACTTTAGCACAAGCTACCATTGTCCCTCCACAGATACACCTCAAGAGCCTTCTTTCTCACTTCTCTCCATTCTCTAAGCATCCTAGTCAATTTGATCTCTTTAAAACACTAATTTGATAATGTTGCTCTCATACTAAATCCCTTCAGCTGCTCCCTGCTACTCTAAGGAAAAGGCCCCTGTCCTCCTTAACTCTTCAGCCCCATCTTATCCAGGGCTCTCTCCCTAACTCTCGGTGCCCCACCACCATGGCTTTCCCTCAGTCCCTCCAACAAGACACGATCTTGCGCTCTCTGATATTCACATGTCTCAGTCCCACTGTCTGGGATGCCCTCCCCTGCACCTGCTCTTTGCCAGGTACTTCTGTGCATTTGTATGTAGTGTATGAAGCATCACTGTCTTAGAGAAGCCTTCTTGACCCTCAAGACACTAAGTCAGTTTGATTCCTTAAGCACTCATTTAGTAGCATGCATTTCTCCTTTATAGCATGCACCATACTCACAATTAAGTGATTGTTTGAGTTGTGTTTATTTCCTGTTTATATCTGTCCCAGAGTATAAGTTCCATAAGAACAGAGACAGAATCTGTCATCTCCCTCCTTTATGTCAGTGCCCAACATAGTTTCTAGCAGACAGTAGGCTCAATTAAATGTGTTGCAAGAATTAACACACCCTCACCTATGAAACTAATCTTACAAGAATTTTAAATGTTATCAAAGTCTCAGTGAAATATGCCCAATTGTACATTGTCCATGGGAAAATGATTTGTCACAACCCTTTTAGAAAATAATTTTACATGCATTCCAAGTGTTACTTTGAACTGGTAATTTCTCTCTGAAGAAATAGGCTTAAGCACCCACATAAAAGCTTATGCACAGATGTTTCTTGTCTCATTATTTGTAATACTGAAAAATTATGAACAGCATAAATATACAACAATAGTTAAGTAAATTAAGGTTTGGCATCTAAGTATAATATTAGTTCACTATTTTTAATCATGTGCACAAAGAGTTTGCAATAACTTTGGGCAACGTTTATTTTCTAATGTTTGCTATTAAGCAGTATACAAAATTATACAAAGGGTATGAACCCAACTATGTAAATAATCATATAGAGAAAAAAGGATAAAACTATAAGGAAATATTAATAAGAACCACTATAGTGATAATAACTATGATAAAATGTTAATTAGCACTTACTGAGCATTTACTATGTGCTGGGCATTGTTATGTTTTATATACACTGATTTCATTCAATACTCACAACAACCTCATTATTTCTATTAGGTTACTATTATTCCCATTTTTAAAATGAGAGAACTGTCTATCAGAATGTAAATAAAGCAAGTTAAGTAACTTGCCTAAGATCACCCTGGATGTCCAAAGACAGAGTCTGAACACTTTAAAATAAAAATATTCACAAATAATAATCATACTCCATTTCTTGATGATATAATTTTGGGCAATTCTTTCTGTGATTTCCTAGTGTATTTAATGACCATGAGTAACTTTGATAAACAGAAAGAAGAGTTTCACTTCAAAAAGAAAGCCAGTGGCTATAATATAAACTTGCCAAACTCTTATTAACTATAGAACTAAGAAAAAGTTCTTATTTGGGACAATCTTCATGCAAAACAATCCTGGAAGCAGAAATGTGATAATGAAAGTATAAATATTTCAGAAGCCCACTACATGGCCTTCCAGTGACAATTATCAGAAGTGTCAAGGCTACCTTGTTGCTTTAGAGAATTAAACCACGAGCATCATGTAGGAATTTCTTTCCTAAACAGAACCCTCCACTCTGTTATGCAACCATCTTTGCCAGTGAACAGTTATTAGGTAAGGTAGAAAGCACATATTTTTGATCAAGCTATTCTCATGAAAGTATAGGACAATACAGAATGTGAAACAATGCCACTGATCCACCAACTCAGATGTTTTATTAATATATATAAATTTAACATACCCCTGGGTCTCTTATGGTCAAGTACTCCATGTGAGCAGGAAAATGAAGACCCATTCAGAGGATTCAAGAGGGCTTTTCCAAGTCAACTTCAGGATACAGGTGTAAGGCCTCTTTGCTCCTTACCACTGACCTCTTTCTGGTATGCTTCCAGTAGAGTCTGTAATAGTTTGGGAATAAAAATCACCAAGTTTTAAAAAATTAGAATTAAAAGTCAATGGAAATATTTGATTGTGCATATGTGTGTGCATGCATGCATATGAGCACACACGTACAAGTGGCATATCCTAAAAGAACGGGAGGGTGTACCCCACCAGGGAACTTTTGCCTGAGAGCCTACTAGGAAGTGTTTGTCTAGGGGTAGAGAAAGCTTGAAGCATGCACAATCACAAGTCCCTGGGCGATATTGAACTGGAAGGAAGATGCTGCATTCTGCAAAGTGGCTACTCTTCACCTCTCTACTGACCCAGCCTCTCTCCTACACTCATGCCCAAGACCTAGTGAGAAGAGGATAAATTTAAAATGAGTACAAATCATAAAAAGTACATCACTGAAATCCCTTTAGGAGACTGTGAAAAGAGGCACTGCACTTCTAGCTTGATCCACACAAAGGTTGAATACATTTGTTCCAGCTAAGGCAGGGGATGGCTGCGAATGAATCCAATATTGAGCTGAGGCATCACTGCTTGGGATGAAGGGAGCCATGAGCCAAAGACAGAAAGAGGGAAGATGTAGATAAATCACCTAGAGTCATGAAGGCTGAGTTTTCAAGCACATGTGAGTCACTTCCTAGACATTTACCATTCCAATGGGATAGATTTGGGAGAGAGGGCTACAGTAAAAGCTGGAATTATTCCTCAGATGGAGGCTGATATTGGGAACAAAAGCACCTTGATAATTGTAATCCTATTATATCCATAAGTTGATGTGGACAGGAATATATGTGTTTCATAGAATAATGACAGCAGTAGTAATAACATGATAACCTATAATAAAAAAATTAGTATAGAGTAGTAGAGACCCATAGTAACAGAATGTCAGTTATACATTCACAAACATGGTACTTACTGATAGAAGGAATAAATTAAGCTAAAACAATATGAAAGTAGAGAATTAACAATTTAAGAGACACACAGGGAGAATAATTTCTTTTTTGCTTAAACATTCTAGAATAAGACAAGTGAAGGTCATAGAGTATCATAATCATCTCAAGGAAATCAAGGTCCTCCAGGCAATATCAAACGTCATGCATCTGCCCTCCCAAGGTGATGAGATATTCTCAAGGGAGACAAAGGAGGACAGAGAATCACTGTATTTCTTGATCTTCTACTCAGGACTTCAGTTTTGTTGTTTGTTTATTTGTTTGTATTTAATTCTGGATATTATGGGGGTACAAACATTTCGGTTACATGTAATGCATTTGCCTTACCCAAGCCAGGGCTACAAGTGTGCCCTTCCCCGACACAGTGTACTCCACTTCCATTAGTTGTGGGTTTATCCTCCCTCCCACCACCTGACCAGCACCCACTAAGTATTCCTACCATGTGAGCACCTTAGTGTTGATCAATTACTACCAGTTTGATGGCGAGTACATGTGGTGCATATTTTTCCATCCTTGCGATACCTCACTTTGAAGGATGGGCTCAAGCTCTATCCAGGATCATACAAGAGGTGCTAGATCACCACTGTTTTTTGTAGTTGAGTAGTATTCTATGGTATACATATACCACATTTTATTAAGCCACTCATGTATTGATGGGCACTTGGGTTGTTTCCACATCTTTGCAATTGTGAATTGTGCTGCTATAAACATTTGAGTGCAGATGTCTTTATTATAGAATGTCTTTTTTCCTTTGGATAGATACCTAGTAGTGGGATTGCTGGATCAAAGGGTATTTCTATTTTTAGCTCTTTGAGGTACTTTCAAATTACTTTCCATAGTGATTGTACTAATTTGCAGTCTCACTAGCAGTGTAGGAGTGTTCCTATCTCTCCACATCCATGCCAGCATTTGCTGTTTGGGGACTTTTTGATAAAGGCCATTCTCACTGGAGTTAGGTGATATCTCATTGTGGTTTTGATTTGCATTTTCCTAATGATTAAAGATGTTGAGCACTTTTTTATATATTTGCTGGCCATTATTCTATCTTCTTTTGAGAAGTTTCTGTTCATGTCCTTTGCTCATTTATTGATGGGGTTGCTTGATTTTGTCTTGTTGATTTTCTTAAATTCTATATAGATTCTTATTATCAGCCCTTTATTGGATATGTAGAAAGCACATATTTTCTCCCATTCTGTAGGTTGTCTATTTGCTCCAGTGATAGTTTTCTTGGTTGTGCAGAAGCCTTTTAATTTGATCAGATCCCATTTATTTATTTTTGTCACTGCTGTGATTGTTTGGGGATCTTATTAATAAATTATTTGCCTAGGTCAATGTCTAAAAGAGTCCTCCCAACATTTTCTTCCAGAATTCTTAAGGTTTCACACCTTAGGTTTAAGTCTGTTAGCCATGATTAGTTGATTTTTGTGAGAGGTGAGGATCCAGTTTCAATCTTCTGCATGTAGATATCCAGTTTTCCCTGTGCCATTTATTAAATAGAGATTCTTTTCCCCAATGTATACTTTTGTCTGCTTTGTCAAAGATTAGATGACTATATGAGGATGGTTTTATATCCAGGATCTCCATCCTATTCCAAAGGTCTATATCTCTGTTCTTGTGCCAGTATCATGCTGTTTTGGTTACTATATCCTAGTGGTAAAGTTTGAAGTCTGGCAGACTGATTCCTCCCAATTTCTTCTTTTTGCCTAAGATTCCTTTGGCTATACAAGGTCTTCTCTGGTTCCAAATGAAGCATAGAATTATTTTTTCTAAATCTGCAAAGAATGATTATGGTATTTTGATAGGGATTGTATTAATTCTGTAGATCACTTTAGGTGGTATGGAAATTTTAACAATATTGATTCTGCCAGTCTATGAGCATGGTAGGGATTTCCATCTGTTTACGTCTGACTTGAGCTTTTCTACAATGGGCATAGATGAGTTCTGTGGAAGATGCTCCACGTTTTCTACTCACTGATAGGCTGAGAACTTCTCCACCTCAAAGACCCACCTTGAACCTCAAAATCTCTTTGACCCTCAGTGTGGAGATGTTGGTAATACGTAACTATTAAGATTAGAGTTGAGGTTGAGATGAATATAAGCCTGTTATACAATCCTTATGCTATTTCTCATGGTTTTTTCCTCTGTTAAACCTGAGTATGTCTCTAATATTCTTAGAATTACTTCATCTCATGAAGTTCTCCAAATTCAGAAACATACACGTTGACCATATCTCAACTAAACCAAAACTCCTCTGTACTTTTGCCTTTTCTGGAATGTTACATAAGTGGAATCATTTGACATGTAGCCTTTTAGGATTAGCTTCCATCACTTATCAATACAGGCATACCTTCTGGATATTGCAGATTCCTTTCCAGATCACCAAAATAAAGTGAGTCACACAAATTTTTGGGTTTCATAGTGCATATAAAATTTATTTTTACACTGTACTATAGTCTATTAAGTGTGCAATAGCATTACATCTAAAAAAAGTATGTCTTAATTAAAAATACTTTATCACTAAAAAATGTTAATGATCATCTGAGCCTTCAGAGAGTTGTAATCTTTTTGCTGGTGGAAGGTCTTGCCTTGATGTTGATGCTGCTGATTGATCAGGGTGGTAGTTCTGAAGGTTGGGGTGGCTGTATCAATTTCTTAAAATAAGAAAACAGTGAAGTTTGCTGCATTGATCTTCTTCCTTTTATGAAATATTTCTCTGTAGCATGCAATGCTGTTTGATAGCATTTTAACCACAGTAGAAACATCTTTCAAAATTGGGGTAGGTCCTCTGAAGCCCTGGTGCCGTTTTATCAACTAAGCTTATGGAATATTCTAAATCCTTTGTTGTTATTTCAAAAATGTTCACACCATCTTCAACAGGAGTAGATTCCATCTCAAGAAACCACTTTCTTTGCTCATCTATAAGAATCAACTCTTCATCCATTCAAGTTTTGTCATGCAGCAATTCAGTCACATCTTCAGACTCCACTTCTAATTCCAATGCTCTTGTTCTTTCCACCACATCTTCAAATTACTTCCTTCACTGAAGTCTTGACCCCCTCCGAGGCAACCAGGAGGGTAGAAATCAACTTCTTCCAAACTCTTCTTAATGTTGATATTTAAATCTCCTCCCATGAATCATGAATGCTCTTAACAGCATCTGGAATGGCAAATCCTTTCAAAAAGGTTTTCAATTTACTTTGCACAGGCCATCAGAAATGCAGCCTTACAAAATACTCTATAGAAGCTATAGACTTACTTCTTAAATAATAAGACTTGAAAGTCAAAACTGCTCCTTTATCCATGGGCTACAGAATGGGTGTTATGTTAGCTGGCATGAAAACAACATTAATCTCCTATACATCTCCAAAAGGACTCTTAAGTAACTAGGTACTTTGTCAATGTCCAGTAATATTTTAAAAGGAATCTTTTCTCTGAGCAGTAGGTCTCAACAGTGGGCTTAAAATATTCAACAAACCATGCTGTAAACAGATGTGCTGTCATTCAGGCTTTGTTATTCCATTTATAGAGCACAAGAAGAGTAGATTTAGCAAAATTCTTAAGGGCCCTAGGATTTTCAGAATGGTAAGTGAGCACTGGCTTCAACCTAAAGTCAGCAGCTGAATTAGCCCCTAAAAGGAGAGTCAGCCTGTCCTTTGAAGCTTTGAAGCTAGGCATGACTTCTCCTTTCTAGCTGTGAAAGTCTCACATGGCATCTTCTTACAGTAAAATGCTACTTCATCTACATGGGAAATATGTTGTTTAGTGTAACCATCTTTATCAATTATCTTAGCTAGATCTTCTGGATAACTGCTGCAGCTTCTACATCAACACTTGCTGCTTTACATTGCACTTCTATGTTATGGAGATGGCCTCTTTCCTTAAACCTCATGAACAACCTCCACTAGCTTCAAAGTTTTCTTATGAAGTTTCCTCACCTCTCTCAGCCTTCATAGAATTGAAGAGAGTTAGAGTCTTGCACTGGATTAGGCTTTGGCTTAAGGGAATGTTGTGACTAGTTCAATCTTCTATCCAGACCATTAAATTTTCTCCATAAACATTCTTAGGTTCTGCTGTGTTATCATTCATGTGTTCACTGGAGTATCACTTTTAATTTCCTTCACTTTTCATTTGCATTCACAAGTTGGCTGACTGTTTTGGACAACAGGTCTAGCTTTTGGCCTATCTCAGTAAAAATGCCTTCCTCATTAAGATTAATAATTTATAGCTTTTGTTTAAATGTGAGAGATACCTGACTCTTCCTTTCACTTGAACACTGAGAGGCCATTATAAAGAGTTATTAATTGGCCTAATTTCAATATTGTGTCTCAGGGAATAGGGAGGCCTGGGGAGATGGAGACACACATGACACTTGGCAGTTAAGTTGGCTGTCTTATATAGGCACTGTTCATGGCACCCCAAAATAAACACAATTGTAACATCAAAGATCACTGATCATAGGTCACTATAACAGATATAATAATAATTAAAAAGTTTGAAATATCGCAAGAATTACCAAAATGTGACACAGAGTCACAAAGTGAGCCCATGCTGTTGAAATAATGGCTTCAACAGACTTTCTCAATGCAGGGTTGCCACAAACCTTCAATCTGTAAAAAATACAACAAAGCAAAGCACAATAAAATGAGATATGCTTATTTGCATTGAAGACCCAACCGTGTCTGTGCATGGCCTAATAGCTCATTCCTTTTTGTTGATGAATGGCATTCCATTGTGTGGACACCCTTCTCTGGATGCGGTCCTGACCTACACCAACACTGTCTTCCATGCTGGCCCTCCACCACCACTAAAGACATTTGGGGCATTTTATTTTTGTTCACTCCAGGGAATGCTGATGCTATAGCAATCTCATGTGGCCACCTCTACTGAGCATAGATGGTGCTGTGGGATGAGGGACCTGAGCATCAGTGACCCCAGGTAAAGACAGAGCTATGCACTCATACTCTCTCTTTTACAGTCTCAGAGCCTCCTACTCCCACTTTGGGGGAAAATATGGGTTAAAATTGGAGAGATTTCCCACCTGACTTTTTCAACCGACATGTTTTGATCTCCCCCTTCTGCCTTCTGTCTTGGCATAATTCAGAAGGCTACAAAACATATATTTAAGCATTAAGGGATGATCAGGACCCAACAGCCCAAGAGACTTCTCACTCCAACAGGGAAATCTCAGAGATCAACTCCAGTAAGTAACAAAGCCTGGAAAGTTATGTGGTTGTCCTCTATTCTCTTCTTCTTTGACCATCTATCTCTGCTCCCCCATGAAGTCTCCTTGCATGTGTGTCTAACTGGATCACCACAGCTTCAACTGTAGCCCCAGCTGTACCTGATCTTGGGGCTATGGTCCCCATTACCATCCAGTTGACTTAGACTTTGTGTCTCAATTCTCAATATCTATGTGTAGTAGACACCCATCTGAAGTGTCTATCCAGCTTCCAGAATCTGAACATGCCCTGTGGTCTACAGACGTGGGCAGCAGCCATGTGTAGAATCCAGGCATTGTTGATTAGAATAAGGAAGGACCTAGACCCAAGCAGAGCTAAACATGTTCTCTTTCTTGAGAATTTTGTTATGTAAATAGAGGTCAAGGACTGGGAGTTGGCACTGAATGATGTCAAAGGAAGTGCAGAAGACTAGGAATGGTTTTCAAATTGTAGTGCACAACTCATTAGTAGACCATAAAAAAAAATTAATAAATGATGACCAGGTCTTTTGGAAAACAATGAAATAAAATAGAAGGTGCCATATCAGAATAGTGTAGTGCATTGCACGTAGTGAGGATAAATATTGTTTCATAAAACATTTATTTCAATTTTGTATGCACATATTCTAGGTCAAATATAAAATGTAGTGCTTACTATAGGTCATGGTTAAAAAGGGTAGAATGACCCTTTTCTTGAGGGAATGTCCATAACCTCTGGCTAGTCCTTTCTCAAATCCTCATGGTACAACAGTTTTGTGTGGGGGTCCAAGGTCTATTTCAAAGCAAAGTAAGCTTAAATAATGCACTGGAAGAGACATTCTGTGTGGCCCACCTCCAGCTCAGGTCCCACCCCTGACCCAAGCATCTCTTGCAATATACTGAAACCACATGGTCTGTAGGCCTGCCCCTTCCTTGCCACGAGTCAGGTGATATGTGGATGGAAAGAAAATGCTGGGGATTACGTGTAACTAGTTCTGACCAGTTCCACAGAACTGTTTTCTGATCAGAAGGAAGAATAATTAGATGATGTGGAAGTGACTAAAAATAGAAGAAAAGAAACAAGTTCTCCTGGAATATGTAAACCATAGGACATGCTTTTCAGGATTTTACTGGATTCTCTCTCGAACAAGCTGGCCTTCTATTTCATATTGGGATTCCTTTTGCATCCTGTGCATGGGTGGGAACAGGATGGGCATGACTAGAATTGACACCAAGTGGGATTACTGCTACAGTGCAAAATCTCCCTTCTCTGGAAACAGCCTGTAAACACAGAGATGGGGCCCCTGTGTTGATGCTTGTGCCAGGTGACCCTGATCTCCTGGTCAGAATCAAGTGACTTACGGGTGAGCCACTGATCATTAGTAGTTCATCCCTCAAATTTTCAATCTGGAACTAACGATAAGTCACCCAAGGGAATGGCAGGAAATTGGGTAATTATAAACAACTGAATTTCTCACAATCTCACAATCTTGAGGAAACTAGTTTGAGGTAGGAGAAAATAAAGAAATAAGTTAAAGGACATGGACAAGATTATGGTAACATGCAAGTCTCTGACCTGGGGACCAGGTGCACCCCTGCCAGTCCCACAGCTATCTGAACAATACCCTCAGACTCCCTCAATAAATGCCACTTCTTTTGAGCGGTCACCTTATGCCACCTTCACACATAATTTTGCCACTGCTGCATTGTCATCAGGTAGCCTCAGAATTTCTTTAAGGTCTATGGAATACTTTGCTTTAAGGAACAAACTCTGACCAAAGGAAGAAGTTTTACTACAACATGAGATTTTCTTGGGTGATCTCAGGACCCCTAAAGATTGACCTGGGGACCTTTAATAAGAAAGCAAATTCAGGTTGTGTCTCTGTTACTTTAAATTAAAAAAATCTTACTATGTTATGGTGGCCTGTCCAAAGCCTTTCTAAAGATTCACTTGTGCAAAAGCTCAGAGAATTACAGCAAAGCAAGAGATATCAAAGGGAACTGCAAATAATTGGCAATACTTAGGGGCATGCAGCAAGTTGAGCTGCTAGAAGACCACTTTACGGAACCTGAGATCCTAAGAGAGTAAACAACACCTTTGAGGGCCCTCAGATGCTAAATGGTTGAGGTGGGAATAGAAAGTTGGTCTGTCTGAAACCAAAGCATGGTCTTTTATCCCCAAACCACTCGTACCCGTCTGCTCACAAGACAACCTCACCAAGGGCAGTTTCTGGGCTCTCTGTGCACACCTCACAGTGTCCCTTAACCCGAAAGATGCTGGCTCACTCAGAATCTTCCTGGGGAAGACAAGTGTCATCACTGGGGGTCTTGGAGGGCCCCCCGGTGCTGGAGCCGTTCACAGCGACTCCCAGCCAGAACCGATAGCTGCGATGAAGTGCTTAATTTATATCGTCAATCAGGGAGCAAACTGAATAAACCAAGGAATATTTACAAGGTTCCTTCAAGCCTACAGCACCTACTGGCCCTTCTAAGTGCCCTCTCCCCTCCAAATGTTTCCATGGAAACAGATGCCTGGTGTTTTGAAAAGACCACTTCAGTTCTGACTGATTGGTGGGAGGAAGCCCCGGTGCCTAAAGAGGTATCAGGAGAAACGCCTGCTCCTGGGAGTCACTCCAGGCAGGCAACTGAGTTGGGGACTGCAGTACAGTGGGGTCGGGGGCAGGCATCTTCAATTAAAGAGGTGAAGACTGATTCAACGACGGCTGCGCCTCCATCCTTGAGAAAGGCGGAGTGTGTGCTCCTCCTGTTTCTTCGCACCTGGGCTCTCACTGGCGTTTCCTGGAACCCTGCATTCTGGTCTCCACCGCATTTCCCTCCTCTCGCCGCATCTTCTCTACGCTGAGTGTGGCTCTCTCTGCAGGTACCATCCATCCCGCACGGGGAACGCCGGACTGACCCTTCTGCTCCGGGCCCCACACTGTTCATCTCCTTATGCCCAGACTTCACCTCCTCAGGGGTGCGTCCCTGTCCAACAAAGACATCATGAGCTGTGGCGTCAGGCAGCCCTGGCTTCAAACTGCAGCTGTTTCGCATCCTGGTCAGGAGGAAAACAGCTCAGAAGAAAGATGTAACAGGGTAGAGGAAGTGGCCTGAAGGGAAGTGGCCCTATTTGAGTAAGTGGGCAGACTTAGAAGAGCCCTCTCCCCAGGGCTCTACACTGTCCCCATTCTCCAATCACCTGCTGGGCTCCTGTCCGGGACTCCTGCAGCCCTACCTCTCCCAGCAAACCAGGGGACCTGAGATGTCACTGTGAGCCTATTTGGGCTTTGGGTCCTTCCCTAGTCCTTAGCAGCAACCAGCCTTACAACCAGGGCAGCATCCTTCACCCTGGCCCCACTCAGCCCCTACTCCGATGTGTCCAAAAATACTGCTGCTCTCCCAGCCTCCAGGTCTCAGTCTTGGGTGGACAAGGCATCTTACTGAGGCCGTTTATGAGCTTGATGGAGCCCCCAGTCTGTGAGTCCTGAGTCTCTGTGAGTCACAGACTGCATTCTGGCTCTTCCTGGAACTGAGGCCAGCCTGGGACAGCTTGGGGGAAAGGGCACACATGGGCCAGCTCGCTGGTGTCCTGTCCTGGTGGGTAGGTACTGGCCCTGGACAGGGCAAGGACGTGGCTATCATTGGCAACTGAGACTTCCCAAAGCAAGATCCCAGACCTCTGTCTACTCTCCCGTGCCATGTCTCTGCCTTTCTCTCATCCCTCTTTCTTCTTGTCTTCCTCCCTTTAATGTTCCCTCTCCTTTTCTCTCCCTCCTACCATCTC
>VBSM01003211.1:1783020-1794746 GCA_008086735.1 Cheirogaleus medius
AGTGCTCGAAGTCCTAGCTATAGCAATCAGGCAAGAGAGGGATATTAAGGGTATTCAAGTGGAGGCAGATGAGATCAAACTATCCCTCTTCGCCGATGATATGATATTATACCTAGAAAACCCCATGGACTCATCCAAGAGACTCCTAGATTTAATAAATTAATTTGGTAAACTTTCAGGAGATAAAATCAATATACACAAATCAGAAGCATTCATATATGCCAAGAACCATCAAGCAGAAACTCAAATCAAAAACGCAATACCTTTTACTATAGCCCCAAAGAAAATTAAATATTTAGGAGTATACTTAACGAAAGATACGAAAGATTTATACAAGGAGAACTACAAAACACTAAAAAAAGAAATTGCAGATGATTTAAACAGATGGAAAATCTACCTTGTTCATGGATTGGTAGAATCAATATTGTTAAAATGTCAATATAACTGAAAGTGATCTACAGAATTAATGCAATCCCCATCAAAATACCACCAGCATTCTTTACAGAACTAGAAAAAATAATTCTTCACTTTGCATGGAACCAGAAAAAACTTCATATAGCTAAAGCAATTTTAAGTAAAAAGAACAAACTGGGAGGCATCAGTCTTCCTGACTTTAAGCTGTACTATAAAGCAATAATAGTTAAATCAGTCTGGGACTGGCACAAGAACAGAAGCATCAATATCTGGAATAGATCTGAGATATCAGAGATGAAACCTTCAGTATACGATAACCTGATCTTTGATAAACCAAACAAAAATATACAATGGGGAAGAGAATCCCTCTTCAATAAATGGTGCTGGGAAAACTGGTTAGCTACATGCAGAAGATTGAACCAGGATCCCTACCTCTCACCTCTCACAAAGATTCACTCAAGATGGCTAACAGATTTAAACCTAAGACATGAAACCTTAAGAATCCTAGAAGATGTTGGGAAAACCCTATCAGACATTGGTCTAGGCAAAGAAGTTTTGAGGAAGACCCCCAAGGCAATCGCCACCGTAGCAAAATTAAACAAATGTGATCTGATCAAATTAAAAAGATTCTGCACAGCCAAGGAAACTATCAGTAAAGCAAATAGACAACCCACAGAATGGGAGAAAATATTTGATCTCTACACTTCTGATAAAGGTGTAATAACAAGAATCTATCTAGAACTTAAAAGAATTAACAAGAAAAAATCAAACAATCCTATCAAGAAATGGGCAACGGAAATGAACAGAAACTTCTCCAAAGAAGACAGACTAATAGCCTGCAAACATATAAAAAAATGCTCAACATCTCTAATCATCAGAGAAATGCAAATCAAAACCACAATGAGATACCACCTAACCCCAGCGAGAATGGCATGTATCAAAAAATCCCAAAACAACAAATGCTGGCGGGGATGTGGAGAGACAGGAACACTCTTACACTGCTGGTGGGACTGCAAATTAGTGCAACATTTGTGGAAAAGAATTTGGAGATTCCTCAAGCAGCTAGAAATAGAAATACCATTCGACCCTGCAATAGCATTATTGGGCATCTACCCAAAAGAGCATAAGTCATTCTATTATAAAGACATCTGCACCCGAATGTTTATCACAGCACAATTCACTATTGCAAGGTCTTGGAAACAACCCAAGTGCCCATCAATTCAGGAGTGGATAATTAAAATTTGGTATATGCTCACAATGGAATATTACTTAATTCTAAGAAATGACAGTGAATTAGCACCATTTATGCTATCCTAGATTAAGCTTAAGCCTGTTATCCAAAGTGAGGCAACACAAGACCAGGAAAATGGGCTCCACATCTACTCACCATCAAATTGGTACTGACTGATTAAAACTATGGTGCTCAAATGGTGGTTGTACTCAACAGGGAGTTGGGGGGTGGGGGAGACCCACATCCTTGGGATATGGTGAGCATTGTGGAAGGGAAGGGAATACCTCTAACCCTTCTTAGGGAGAGGCAAAGAAATACATTGTAACCAAAATGTCAAAAAAAAACAAACTTTTATCGGGTGGTGGGCAAGTGGGGGAGAGGGGAAGAGTGTATACTTACATAATGGGTGTGATGCGCACCACCAGGGGGTTGGACACGCTTGAAGCTATAGCATGGCGGGGGGAGAGGGTTGGCAGGGGCAATATATGTAACCCTAACAATATCTGTACCCCCATAATATAATGAAATAAAAGAAAAAAATAACGTAATGAAAACATATATATGTTACCTATTCTGATTTACATTACAAGTAAAGCTGCCTGTAAAGTAAAACAAGCTTTCAGTGCTTTAAAGCTTTCCTCATCACATAAGAGCAAAACGGATTTGTCATCAATGCACAGCACAAACTATCATGTGGACTATGATTGCTGGCTGTGGGCAAGGATTCGTGGCTGGTGAGCGCAGTATCGAAGTGGTTAAGTAACCTTCCTGAGAACGGACAGCAGCTATGTCAGAAGCGAGCCTCATATCCATAGTGTTTCTAGTCCAAAAACTCTAGAATGAGCTAAAGAAAAAAGAACAAGTAGGGTCATCTATATCAGTTTGTCCACAACCCTCCACCACAGCAATATGTCAGATCCAGGGACATTGCCAAGTAACAATGAGAGATCTTTGTGTAAGAGAGAGACTGACTTTTAGAAAAGTTTGAATTACTCCAATACTAGGGAGTATGCATATTCGTTGTACTGGGAGCCCACATATTTCCTCATTCCCTAATTTGTCTGTACCCTCATCCATTTAACAGATACTTACAGAGTACCTATTTTGTGTTTGACACTATTTTACGTATTGAGGATACAGATGTGAACAAAACATATAGAGCTTTATATTCTAGGAGATCAATATGCGATATAGACATAGTTAGAAATAATCGCTATGGAGAACAAACAAAGTAAGAGGATAGAAAACAAAGGAAGGTGCTATTTCAGATTGTATGGCTAGTGGCAGCTCTCTGATGAGGGGACATCTGAGCAGAAGCCTGAATGAAGTGAGGGCTGGACTGTGAGGATATGTGAGAGAAGAGCAGTCCTGGCAGGAAGAAGAGCAAGTGCAAAGGCCCCCAGGTTGGCAGAGTGTCCCTGGTGTGCCCGAGGAACAGTTAGGACACCAGCATCGCCGGAGAGCAGATGAGGCAAACGCAGGTATCAGGTCATTTAGGGCCTTGGAGGGCCTGACATGGATTTGGAATCTTACTTAAAGAGTGATATCAAGTTACTGGACAAGAGAGCATTCACATTTACATAGTGCGATGAGCCCTCTGGCTGCAGCCTAGGCTGCTGAGACGCAAGCTGAGCAACAGGGCCACATGGTAGTCTACATGAGAAACGGAGAAGTTTTTGTAACCAGGCTATGCTGACAAAAAAGTCAAACCTGAGAGACATCAGGACCATCTGTAGCCCAGAACAAAATCTCAAGGCCCTGGATAAAGGTCAGGGGATGCACTCCTCCCAGTGCAAGGATCATGGCTGTATGCCTCATGGCCAGCTGGAGGTCACTATAGGTCACGAGGCCAGAATGGACCACTGAGTATATCTCCACTCCAATGTGCTTGGAATGTCACAATACAAGAAAATCTCAGTGTTAATTAGGAATGCTGTGGTTTGTTAAACGACTCACATGCAGTTATAAAAGGGCCAAGTCTAAAATCTGAAAAGACTCCCTGATCCCACAGGCTTCCTGCATGCCTTGCCAGCCATGGGCCCAGCCACAGGTGGATCACCTGGACTCTGTGAGTCTCTGAGCAGAGTTAATGAACTTCAGCATGGATGGCTAGGACCTACAAGTGGCCATAATATGACACAGATAACTGTTATATTTCTGTTTCTGATTTTAGCTCTTCCTTGATTATGAGGCTCAATAAAAATTCTCAAGGACACAATTCTACTGCAGATGATCTCATTTCAGAATATCACTACCACTTGCAGAGGGCTGATGCATGAGAGGGAGAGGGCAGCTCACCTTACTGGGAGCTAGACTTGTCCAACTTCCTACTAATGCCAGGAGCTTGGCTGAGTCCCTGTCATCAGGAGTCCAACAGGTTCCGTGTTGAGGAGCCCCTAGTGCACTGAGACTGGTCAGCGTCATAGGATATCTAAGTGTGTCTCTCACTATAACACAGAGCCAGCTGCCTCCACTCTGTCTCCTATATCTCATAAAACTAGCCCTATTTTCATCTGCAACAGCCCTCTGATAGAACTCTAGGACTTGAAGTTCTCCTAAAAATTCCACTCACACAAAAGAATTTGTAAACTAGATGGATGTGCCTGAGGCTGTCCTGAAGGAGAGAAGAGAAGGTTTACATCACACACCTCACAGCAAAGAGCTTTGACAGCCCCCCTGCATGCTTCTGTTCTCCCAAGTTTCTGACCTCCCTTAACCTTGGGCCCACACCCTGCTGTACCTACTCCACCCCAGGCACTCATTCCCAGACCCCAGGCTCCCTCCTCTTGCTCAGTTCTATTCTTGTCTTCCACCTAGCAGTCTGGCCTCTTTATGTAACTTGAACATGTACTTGGGGAGTTGCCTCCAACTCCCAAACCATAAGATGTCCTCCTTTCCTGTTACAACCAAAGACCACCATTATGACGTTATCTCCCATTTCTGGGTCTTTGTACTCACCAAGATCTATAGTCTCAACAGTATCATCTTTAACCTCCTCCCCCCATCCTGCCCTTTGAGACAATCAATTAAGGCGACCGTTATGGCCATTTGGAGTACAGTCTTGCACAATAATAAAAATAACTACCAAGCACTGAGCACGGATGGTGTGCTAAGCACCCTGCTAGTCACTTGCAGTAGATCTCATTTTGTAATCTGCACGACAGCTGCAGAGTGTAGCTACTATTCCTCCACTTTATAGCTGAAGGAGCTGAGATGGTATCTCTAATAAGAGGCAGAGCCTATCATAATCCTAAACACGCTGTTTTTGGAAGGCTCATGCCCCTCAGAGCCTTTCAGTGATCCATCAGAGCCCTCTCTCCCTGTTAGGAGGTCAGGAAACATCACTCCCTGTCCTGACATTCAAGGGAATAGGCCCCTTGGCATAAGAAAGAGGCCGGTGCTACTTCAAAGTTCCTGGATTCTATGCAGTGAAGCAAATTTCTTCTAGTTATTTTTTGAGCCAGGTTGCTTTTTTTTTTTTTTTAATTATAGACCAGGGCTACTGTGTGTTCCACGAACAATCATCTTACTGACATGTTATTCTGAAGCTTGACTTCATTCACCACGACACATGCTGGTTGTGAAATACACAACCGAATAGAGTGGTAATGAAGTGAGGCTGGGGAAAGATTAAATTGGAATCTGAACTAATACCAGCTAAGAGACCCTGCCTCCACTTTATTATTATTATTATGTTTAATAAACAATCAATCATGCACCAAGGAAAGGGAAACAATCAGAGGCGCAGCAGGGGAGCCATAAAAGAAATGCTTTAAACCTTGAATAAAAACATGTTTGTTCAAACCCAGAGCTGGTCTTTTTTTTTTAAATTCAAAATGAATGCAGAGAATTCTGGAACACCTAGAGGTGTTGTGTGGCATGAAAGTGGAGCTAGAATTTGCAGGGAGGATGCTGGGGCTCACCTTTCCCCTCCTGCTGCCTGCCCAGTCCCTCTGCTGAGGGGAAGATGTCTTGGGCTTCAAGGAGGCAGCTGGTGTGTCCGTCCAATGTTACCACCTGGGGAATTGGATTGATAGTGGGCTCTTCTCTCCCTGCCGAGTACTCAGAAATACTCTGATCCCCTGTGAAGAAAATGAGCAAAATCCATGCAGAACTAAAGAGATTAGCCACATGCAGGAGGCACCTCAAAGAATAGATGTCACTCCAACTAAAGAAGGCAGAACTGGGCCTGGACATCAAAGCTAAACATAGATGAAGGTTAAGCTATTATTGTTAAATTATTATAATATCTGAGAGAAATTGTGCGTGTGGGAAGATGTCTGTCTGCTTGGAACATAGATAAGGGGAAACGGTGAGTAATAACATATTGATGTTTCTCAGCATTGCCTGGAAGACAGAGACTCAGCCTGGCCCAGGAGTGGTCTTTGGAGAGCTTGCTGCCTGCTGTGGGTAAGCAACATGGCAGCCGACCTAACCAGAGATCACTACCTGGCATTTTTCTATCCACCTGGGAAGCAGCTATATCAATCAGGGTCCCAGCAGGACACAGTACCTTCAAAGTAGGACAATTTGAAGAGGGTTTATGAAGTGCCTGCTTACAAAGGTGTAGCCAGGGTATAAGGAAATCACAACTGACTCATAACATTGCCTCCTCTGTAGGAGTTAACAGTCCTTGGGGAAATGTATGACCCATGATGGACAGAAACCAGGGAATGAACACTTCCATTCCATGAGCAGACAACTCTGAGGCACAGTCTATCCAGAGGGTCTCCAGTGGGGCTGAGCTCCAGTTGCCCACTACAAAAACCAGCCCAATAACACAACCTTGGCTTGTCTTCCCTTTTTCCCTATTTTACTCCTCCCAGCATCCCTGCGTTGCCCCCCACACACACACAAACATTCCCTGAGGTCACATACCAAAGTAAACTCACTGCATGCAAGCTGTGGTCTCAGGCTCTGACTCTGGGGAAACTCAACCTAAGATTAAGATAATGTTTGTGTTCAGCACAAACTGGACACGCACTAATGGTGGTTCTTCTGCATATTATTATGATCCCTAACTGCTCACAGGGTTCCCTGACATTTAGAAGGAGGGGATCTGGATGAAAGGAATACCTGTCACAAAACACAAAGTGATTTGGCATCTGGTTCACACATTGGCCTTCAGTTACTTTGGTTGGTGTGAGTCTCAAGACCAACTACCTATGGGAGCCCTGATGCTCTGAGTTCCCATGTTCTGAGCACTCAGGCTGGGCCACAGGAGCCCCGTGAGGTCTAGCCTTTGCCTGAGGCCTAAGTTGCCAGTATTCCAAAATCTGACATCACAGCCAGTGCTCCTGTTTGTTTTTCTGAGAAAAGAGACCTATCCCTGGAAGAAATGAACCTCATTTCCCAGGGAGCCTCCTAGCCAGCCCTGTGGTTCTGGGAATCTCTCAGTTTCCAGGGTTACAGGAGCTAAGCTTTCTTTTTGTGGGACCTTGGACAGAAGAACCAACAATGCAAAATATGAGCCATTCTTAGAGTAATTCATGGCTTCCCGAAGCTTCCATTTGCATTGCGACTGTTCGCAGAGTGGACCAGCCTTTGAAAGAGCCTGGACCTGGCATCCAACCATGCAAAGGATCAGAACATGAACTTTTACTGAGGGTCCACTGTGTGCCAAGCACTGGACAATGTGCTTTGCATGGTTTATTTCATTTAAACTCTGAAACAATGCTGTGTGGTAAGAAGCTCTGTCCTCATTTTACACAGAGAACAGCAGGGCTCAGAAAAGTGATATAACTTGCTCTCATAGCTAAGTGGCAGATGTGAGATTTGGACACAAGTCCATGTGACTCCATAGGTGACAACCCCTCCCCTGTTCAGAGTAAGAATACTAATGCAAATAACTAGCTATGTTTTAATCGAGTAATAAAGGATGCTATGGAAATAGTAGAAAGGCAAAAATAAATAAATAATGGGTTTTACTTATCCTGACTTAAGTGTGTTCAATCCTCTTCTGGCTTTGACTTCTATGAGGAAAAGCACATAGAGCAGTTCAAACATCAGAAAGGCTGGGAGACAAGGGAACCCAGGCCTCTGTGCCATCTGCAATGTTGATCTGAGAAGTCAGTTGCCAGGTCTCTGACCTGAGGGATATTGTGGGAACCTAAATGTCCACGGGGGAAGTATAATCCTTCCATCTGAATGCAGCCCACACCTTAGTTTCCACCAAGCAAAGGTTGGTGAATTGCATTAATGACAAGTGCCCTTTGACCCTCTTTCTATTCATTAGTGGGAGGCTCAGTGTGACAGTGTTAAAGGATGGCAATTGCTTGTTATCATTGGTAATGCACACAGTAGCCCATATTTTTTCATTCTCATTTTGTCTCATAAATCAAAGCAAGTACTCTGATTTGGAAGTAGCATATAGCACAAACTGAATGTTTATGTGCCATCAGTTTATTCATAACACCTTCGCTAATTACTAATGAAGCCAATAAATTTGATATTGGAATGCGTTGCATAGCAACTGTTAGCAAGGAAAAAATTATATATATGTTTTCCATGCACAACTTCCAAAAGAGCATGATCTAGCCAGCAATGTTCATTAACAGCTGGAAGTTCTGCAGACTTTCCACCCCAGCTTTATGAACTATGTAGATGGGGAGGCCACCACAAGATGTTTTCTTGGTGTGCCAGAAATTTATAATTCCTTTACGTTTCACTGCTCTGGGCTTTGGGCTCTGCCTAGGTGACACTAACAATTGTACTTTTAAAGGAGGACATTCTGCAGAGCTTTGATGTGACCATTAACATGTTTAAGAAGTAGAAAATAAGGAGAAAAAAAATTGCAGAGTAAAGGTAACCTCCTGGATTCCTGATCCCAGAGAAAGAGGCATAGATCTTGGTCTCCTGCACATGAATGGATCTCTCCCTCTCAAGAACAGCATTTTGAATTGGCTGAGAATCAGTGCAGGACACACAAAACAGGAAGAAAAAAAGGTGAATGGGAGATAGGATCATGATCTCTGTAGAGTGCAAAACAAATAATAGAGCATAGAGCATGGGAGGGCTCTGGCCTGCTGGGCCAGCAAGTGAAGTGGGATCAGACCCACAGGAGAACTTCTTGCTTCTCCACTGACCTCCACACCCACTCAGACAGTGATCTGCCTGAAGTTGGTGCAAAATCATGGCAGGAGGCATGAGGCTCTGTGGAGAGAGGACAATAGAACCTTGAACTCCCCGGAGCTCTGTGCTAGGACGGCACTAAGCGGTGAGGGATCCGGTCTGAGCTACTGTGGGAGGTAGTTAAGAGACAGGTAACTTGCCTCTGGCACTCAGCGGATCCAGACCTCTGGAAGTGTTCACCAAGTAGAGGACTCTAATCTGGAACTGCTTTGGGTGAATAGGCCTCATCAGGGTGGGTCAGCAAGAGCAAGAGCTCCAGCTGGACAGGCATGAGACTGTGGGAGGGCAACATAAAAGAGACAACGGGGTGTCCTGATGACCCAGCTCCCTAATCCAGCACCTGCCATCTCCCAAACAGTCGCCTCCAGTGCTGGCACTCTGCGGGCGGACGTTGCCATTGTTGGGGTCCACAGCCCAGCTACTGTGGTGTGATATGGTGTGTCGGGCAGATCCCTTCCCCCAGCCCAGGGACTCATGTGACAAGCACTGCCCTTACACAATCTATGATCAACTAGAGAGGCCTGTCTTGATGGATGAACTCTAAACGCTTCTCTAGTCGTGTGGAGGCTAACGCCTGTGAGACTTACAGGCCCTAGGGTGCCAGGGCGCCGGGCCAACTGGGGAATTATCCCCTCCCCCTAGCCAGCATCTTTTGTGCCAAAAGTGGTAGGCTCCAACCCTGGAGGGAGGGTGAGACAAGAAAAGCCATTTTCCCTCTGTGACTAGGGTGAATCTGCCAGGCCTTGGCACAGATCAATAGCTGACAGGCCAGTGACTTTGCTCTTCAGACTGGTTTACGTCACCTAGTAGGATCAAAATGCTGGGGCTGGATCTCCTACCCCAGTCAGCTGCCAACAGTGAGGTCCATGGTCAAGGAACGAGAATCCCTGCAAGAGGCCACAATAGGCTCCCCAAGTAACCCCTCCCATCAGGAGTACCCACCCACCTGTGGTGGAAGAGCTCTGAACAGCACAATAGCAGCACCCCCCAGCAGCAGAGCAAGTAACCATAGAAGTGCGCACATGCAGGCTGCCTTGCTCCTATAGCACCTATAGGAACAGAGGCTACACAGGGCCTGTTACTCCCCAAATGAAAAAACAACAGCTGATCCAGATGGGGAGGGCTCAGCGAAAGAATTCTGGAAGTAACAAGAATCAAAAGGAAAGCACTCCCCCAAAGAGGAACACCAGCTCTCAAGCAATGGATATTAATCAAATTCAGAACACTGAAATGACAGAAGAAGAATTTCAAACATGAATTGTAAGAAAATTCAATGATATGCAAGAAAAAATGGATAACCAACACAAAGAAATCACAAAAAAATATCCAGGACTTGGAAAAAAAATTCACTAAAGAAATTGAAATATAAAAGAAAAATCAAACCAAACACCTGGAAATGAAGAATTTATTGAAGGAACTACAAAACACAGTGGAAAGCCTCAAGAACAGGGTAGATCAAAGAGAAGAAAGAATCTCAAAGATTGAAGATAACATCTTCATATTAAATAAGTTAGTCACAGAGATAGAGCAGAGAAATAAGAGAAAAGAGCAAAGCTTACAAGAAATCTGGGATTCTAAGAAGAAACCTAACTTGAAGATGTTGTGGATTCCCAAAGGAGAAGAAGAAAATACTCAAGGGTTGGATAAGCTATTTGAAGATATAATTGAGGAAAATCTCACAGGCCTTGCTAAAAATCTAGATATCCCAGTACAAAAAGCTCAAAGGAACCCTGGAAGATTCAATGCAAACAGGAAGACACTATGACATGCAGTCTTCAGACTGACAAAAATATCAACTAAAAAGGGCCTTCTATGAGCTGTAAGGCAAAAGAAGCAAGTAACACAAAAAGAAAGCCAATTTGAGTAATGCCAGACTTCTCTACTGAAACTTTACAAGCAAGGAGAGACTGGGGCCCCATTCTCACTCTTCTGAAACAGAATAATGCCCAGCCAAGAATCTTGTACCCTGCAAAACTAAGTTTTATATACAAAGGAGAAATAAAGACATTCTCAGATAAGCAAAGACTGAGGGAATTTGCCAAGACAAGACCAACCCTCCAAGAAGTACTCAAAACAGTGTTACACACAAGTCGGCATAATAAACACTCACAAATGTAAATTCACTCAAAAGCTAAAGAACAAAGGCTAGATACAACAATGGCTCAAGAGAGAAAACAAAGGAACAAAGCCCAACGCAATAGTATGAACAGAAATCTACCCCAACAATCAGTTCTCTCAATAAATGTGAATGGCTTGAACTCCCCACTCAAAAGACATACCCTGGCTGAATGGATAAAAAAATACAAGCCAAGTATCTGCTGCCTTCAGGAACACATCTAACCTGCAAGGATCTATTTAGACTAAAGGTAAAGGAGTGGAGATCAGTATTTCAAGCAAATGGAAGCCAAAAGAAGGCTAGTATGGCAGTTTTGATTTCAGATAACTTAGTTTTTAAACCAACAAAAGTAATGAGAGATAAAGAGGGTCATTATATAATGGTGAAGGGTACAGTTCAACAAGAAGACATAACAATTCTAAATATGTATGCACCCAACTTAGGTGCACCCAGATTCATAAGCAAACCCTACTTGATCTTAGCAAATTGATAAACAGCAACTCCATAATAGTGGGAGATTTCAACACCCCACTGTCTGTACAAGACAGATCCTCCAAACAGAAAATGAACAAAGAAATAATGGACTTAAACAAAACTCTAGAACAATTGGGACTGACTGACATTTACAGGACATTCTACCCAAAATCCACTGAATATACATTCATCTCATGAGCTCATGGGACATTCTCTAAGATTGACCATATCCTAGGACACAAAGGAAGTCTCAAAATTTTTTAAAAATAGAAATAATACCATGTATCTCAGATCAAAGTGGAATATAATAGAAATCAACCCTAACAGGAACTCTCATTTCTACACAAAGTCATGGAAACT
>VBSM01003211.1:1794846-1827283 GCA_008086735.1 Cheirogaleus medius
CTGAGAGGAAAGTTTATTTCCATAAATGCCTATATCCAAAAGACAGAAAGATCAAAAATAGACAACCTAATGAGGCAACTCAAACAGCTGTTAAAACAAGAACAGACCAACTCCAAACCCAGCAGAAGAAGTGAAATTAACAAGATCAAATCAGAAATAAGTGAAATTGACAACAGGGAAAGTATATGGAAGATTAATAAAACAAAAAGTTGGTTCTTTGAAAAAATAATCAAAATTGACACACCTTTGGCTAGACTAATGAAAAGCAGAAAAGAAAAATCTCTAATAAGCTCTATGAGGAAAAAAAAGGAGATATTAAAACTGATGCAACGGAGATACAAAATATAATCTATGAATACTACAAAAGCCTTTATGCACACAAATTGGAAAATGAGGAGGAAATGGACAAATTTCTAGAAACACACAGCCTCTCTAGGCTCAACCAGGAACAAATAGAATTCCTGAACAGACCAATATCAAGTGCCAACATAGAAACAGCAACTAAAAATCTTCCTAAAAAGAAAAGTCCTGGACCAGATGGTTTCACACCTGAATTTTACCACACCTACCAAGAAGAACTGGTGCCTATCCTGCAGAAATTATTCCACATCATTGAGAAGTATAGAATAATACCTGACTCATTTTATGAAGCCAACATCACTTTGATACCAAAACCAGGAAAGGATGCAACAAAGAAAGAAAAAAGAAAACTACAGACCAATAACCTTATGAATATAGATGCAAAAATTCTCAACAAAATCCTAGCTAACTGAATCCAAGTGCTTATCAAGAAAATAATCCATCACAAAAAAGTGGGCTTCATCCCAGGGATGCAGGGATGGTTCAACATACGCAAATCTATAAATGTAATTCACCACATAAACAGAAGCAAAAACAAAGACCATATGATCCTGTCAATAGATGCAGAAAAAGTATTTGACAAAATTCAACATCCTTTTATGATAAGAACACTTAACAAAATAAGCATAGAAGGGGCTTACTTAAAAATGATACAAGCCATATATGACAGATCCACAGCCAACATCATACAGTATGGGGGAAAATTGAATGCATTCCCACTCAGAACAGGAACAAGGAAAGGTTGCCCACTATCTCTGCTTCTATTCAACATAGTCCTGGAAGTCCTTGCTATAGCAATCAGACATGAAAGTGGAATTAAAAGCATCCAAATGGGGGAAGAAGAGATCAAACTCTCACTCTTTGCTGATGGTATGATATTATATTTAGAAAATCCCAAGGATTCAACCAAGAGATTCCTGGAATTGATAAATGAATTCTGTAAACTCTTAGGATACAAAATCAATACACACAAACCAGAGGCATTCTTATACGCCCACAACAATCAAATTGAGAACCAAATCAAAGACTCAATACCCTTCACAATAGCAACAAAGAAAATAAAATACATAGGAATATACTTAACTAAGGAGGTAAAAGACCTCTATAGGGAGAAATATGAAACAGTGAGGAAGGACATAAAAGAGGACATAAAAAGATGGAAATCTATACCATGCTCATGGGTCAGTATAATCAACATTGTTAAAATGTCTATACTACCGAAAGTGATCTAAAAATTCAATGCAATCCGTATTAAAATACCAACATCATTTTACACAGATATAGAAAAAATAATATTACACTTTGTATGGAACCAGAAAAGACCTTGTATAGCAAAAGCAATTATAGGCAATAAATACAAAATGGAAGGTATCAATTTGCCAAATTTCAAACTGTACTACAAAGCTGTAGCAATTAAGTCAGCTTGATATAGGCACAAAAATAGGAACATTGACCAGTGGAACAGAACTGAGAACCCAGATATAAAACCGTCCTCATATAGCCAACTAATCTTCGACAAAGCAGATAAAAGCATACACTGGGGAAAAAATCCTTATTCAATAAATGGTGCTGGGAAAACTGGGTAGCCACATGTAGAAGACTGAAACAGGATCCATACCTTTCACCTTTCACAAAAATCAACTCATGCTGGGTAACAGACTTAAACCTAAGGTATGAAACTATTAGAATTCTAGAGGAAAACATTGGAAATACTCTTCTAGACATTGGCCTAGGCAAAGAATTTATGAAGAAGACCCCAAAGGCAATCACAAAACAACAAAAATAAATTATTGGGACCTGATCAAACTAAAAAGCTTCTGCACAGCCAAAGAAACAGTTATGAGAGCAAACAGACAACCTACAGAATGGGAGAACATTTTCACATGCTCCACATCCAATAAGAGGCTGATAACTAGAATCTATCTAGAACATGGGAAAATCAGCAAGACAAAATCAAACAACCCTATCAAAAAGTGAGCAAAGGACATGAACAGAAATTTTCCAAAAGAAGACAGAATAATGGCCAACAAACATATGAAAAAATCCTCAACATCTCTAATCATCAGGGAGATGCAAATCAAAACTGTAAGGAGATATCACTTATCTCCAGTAAGAATGGCCTTTATCAAAAAGTCCCCAAACAATAAATGTTGGTGTGGATACAGAGAGATAGGAACACTCCTACACTTCTGGTGGGACTGCAAACTAGCTCAACCTCTGTGGAAAGCAATATGGAGATACCTTAAAGTGATACAAGTAGATCTACCATTTGATCCAGCAATTCCACTACTGGGCATCTATGCAAAAGATCAAAAGTCACTTTATGAAAAAGACACCTGCACTCGAATGTTTATAGCAGCACAATTCACAGTTGCAAAGTTGTGGAAACAACCCAAGTGCCCATCAATACATGAGTGGATTAATAAAATGTGGTATATGTATACCATGGAGTACTATTCAGCTGTAAGAAACAATGGTGATATAGAACGTCTTGTATTTTCCTGGATACAGCTGGAACCCATTCTACTAAGTGAAGTATCCCAAGAATGGAAAAACAAGCACCACATGTACTCACCAGCAAATTGGTATTAATGGATCAACACCTAAGTGGACATATAGGAATAACATTTATCGGGTATCGGGCGGGTGGGAGGGGGGAGGAGTGGATGGGTATATGCATACATAATGAGTGTGAGGCGCACTGTGTGCGGTATGGCCACGCTTAAAGCTCTGACTTGAGGAGGGACCGGGGTCAAGGGCAATATATGTAACCTGAACATTTGTACCCACGTAATATGCTGAAATATAAATGAAAGAAAAAAAGAAGTAGAAAATAAACGTTAAGAGTTTGGGTTTTCTAGAAACAATGAGGCATGGTTCCACTTGCTTTTCTTCAAGTAGCTGCCTTTAAATACCTTCTGATTTTATCATTCAGAATAACTTATCGACCACCATCCTTGGATGGACAAATATCTCTTTTCCTTTTGGGCCCTTAAAAAGGGGTTATTAATCCACTCATGTATTGATGGGCACTTGGGTTTTTTCCACCTCTTTGCAATTGTGAATTGTGCTGCTATAAACATTCAATTGCAGATGTCTATTTTATAGGATGTCTTTTGTTCTTGTGGGTAGATGCCCAGTAATGGATTGCTGGATCAAATGGTAGATCTACTTGTAGCTCTTTGAGGTATCTCCGTATTACCACAGAGGTTGTACTAGTTTTCAGTCCCACCAGCAATGTATGAGTGTTCCTATCTCTCCACATCCACATCAACATTTGTTGCTTTGGGACTTTTGGGTAAAATCCATTCTCACTGGAGTTAAGTGATATCTGATTGTGGTTTTGATTTGTATTTCTCTGATGCTTAGAGATGTTGAGCATTTTTTCATATATTTCTTGGCCATATTCTCTCTTCTTTTGAAAAGTTTCTGTTTATGTCCTTTGCTCACTTTTTAATGGGGTTGTTTGATATTTTTCTTTGTGATATTTCTGAGTTTTATATAGACTCTACCTTATTGAATGTATAGCATGTAAATATTTTCTCCTATTCCGTAGGTTGTCTATTTGTTCTAGTGATAGTTTCCTTAGCTGCATAGAAGCTTTTTAATATGATCAGGTCCCATTTATTTATTTTGTCAATGTTGTGTTTATTTTTGGGGTCTGCTTCATAAATCCTTTGCCTAGGCTGATAAAATTTAGTATATGTATACTATGGAGTATACTCAGCCATAAAAAGTTGTGAACTAATACCTCTTATATTATCTTGGATGGAGCTGGAGCCCATTCTTCTACTGAAGTAACACAAGAACAGAAAAACAAGCACCACACATACTCACCATCAAATTGGTACTAATTGACCAACACTTATGTGCACATATGGATGTAACAACCCTCAGTGTGGGGCAAGTGGGAGAGGAGAGGATGGGATGGGTAAATTCACACCTAATGGGTGTGATGCGCACTGCCTAGGGGATGGGCACAACTGTAGCTCTGACTTGGGCTGTGCAAAGGCAATTTATGTAACCAAATCATTTGTACCCCATAATATTCTGAAATAAAAATAAAATAAAATAAATAAAAAAGGGTTATTAAATGCTTGGGGGTTATTGAGACTATGGGCTTAGCTGGACCACTAGATTGGGATCGTATTATCATATTGTCTCAGAATCTCCCTCTGAATCATGATTTATGTATTAGCATCATGACTTTGCCTGATGTTAAGAGCTACCACAAGAAAAAGCAATAAATACCTGTTAGTATAGTTAATAATGTTTTTTTAAGACAGTGCCTGTTCACCACACAATATTTCCTATATAGAAAATGAAGTTGACTACTATGTGTCTCTTTTTAACTCAGACATTAGGAAACTTAGAAATTAATACCCACCTCACCACTAGTAAATATCTTAAATTCTCCATCTATTTCTGAATCCTAACACTCCCCACTCCACCCCCAGCACAAGGATCTTGATTTTAAGTATCCTTGTATCCTGATTTTAAGTTTCCCTGGCTCTGGTATTTATTTCTTTATAGTAAGTCAATTTTATTTTATATATTTGTGAAAGCTAGCTCTTAAGCTTTGTGGCATTAAATAAATAAATATTGTTTAATGGATATTTATATTGTTTTCCACTTGTAACTACAGCTGGTTGAATTAGTTTCCAACTAACTTCTGTGTTCATTTAAACACTTCAAATAACTTAACAAGAAGCACTTGGAATTAGACTCTGTTTTATGTTGGAAAACAAAATGATGCCGGAGTAGGCTAAGGAATATATTGAAGAAAATCAATACACCTGGAGATTGTTCCATTATTAAGGTTCCACTTAGAGCTCCCATTTCACCACGGGATATGAGAGAGAGGCAGGGAGTTTTAGGTGTTCTGATTCACAGCAAAGGAGTCTCTCTGTTTGCTATATTTCTTTTTCTGTGCCACTGTCAGTTTTGGAAGATTACATAAAGTTTTGGAAAGAGTGACTGATGCCTGTCATTTTGAGACAGTTTTTGCAAGCTCAGCCTTTTTAGTTTTCTTAAATATGATTGACAGCTGAAAGAGGAGTTCTACCAACTAGTACTGTCTAGGAGGCACCCAACTCTCCAAATATTTCTCATGACTAATGGGATTATGTCTGCTGGATGCAGAAAATGATTCAACAGAAGATGCTAAACACATCTTCTGGCTGGAAGCCCCAAGTTACCAGTGACACTGTCCTGAACAACAGGACATAGGAGCCCCAGGTGCACATGGCCAATAAAGATATAATCTCACTCATACCAGTTTTGAAGAACAATCCACCACTGGGTATGGGTGTCTTTGGGTTTTGCATTTGAAGGAGGGGCAAGGCAAATAACATAGATTTGGTGTCTCCACCCAAAAAAAATTTTTTTAAAAAGAAAAGAAAAAGTACTCAGTCATGAAAAATTAGATGCTCTTAAATAGAAGAAATTAATATCAGGGAGATTTTCCTTAAGCTGATTTAGAAACTCCATGGATTAGAAAACACAAATACACGCAAATGGTTTTCTGGAGCTATAAGAGTTAATCATAATGTACACTTGGAAGAACAAGTAAGCAAGAATAGCCGGAAAACTCCTGAAAAGCAAGAATGGCAGCTAGTGGGGATGTGGTGGCTAGCCCTAGGCAGTAAAGTGAATTATAACACCTTTATCATTAGTGTAGTATTTGTGCATAAACAAACATACCAGTAGAATATACAGAGACAGAGCTTATTTTATATGGAAATTTAGTGTATCATAAAGGCAATATTTCAAATCAGTAGGAGAAAAATTATTATTTAATAAATCCTGTTGGGATAACTGGATAGCTACACAATTAAGATTAGATCTATTCTTCATATTGTGCTCAAAGATAGATTCCAAATGGATTAGGCATTTAAACATTTTTTAAAAATTAAATGAATATTATAAATATTAGAAAAAATCATGTGTGAGTGCTTCAATAACCTGGGACTTGGGAAATTTTTCCTAACTATGACACAAAATCCAAATTTAGTAAGGAAAAGGATTTATATATTTGACAATATTAAGATGAAAACAAATTACAGGACAAAAAATAAACATGAGGAATTCCAAAAGCTAAAAGGCAAATTGAGAAGGTTTGCAACTTATGTTGCAAAGGGTTATTATCCCTAATATATAAAATTTGTCAAAAAACAGAGAAAAGATTAAGAAAAAAAACAAAATGAGCAAGAGACTCTTAGAGCCAGTTCAGAGAAAATTAAACATCCCTTAAACATATGAAAAGATGTTCAGCCTCATTCATAATGAGACATGAAAATTAAAATTGTGCAGAAAACACTCCTCAATCAGATTGCCATTGGAATTTGGCAATTTCTAGCAAAATAACATGTACTTTTACCCTTTCGATTGGCAATCTAACTTCTAAGAATCTACCTAGATAATACATTATTAAAAACACAAGTGAAATACATAAGTTATCTGTAGAGATATCTGATCATCAAAGACTGAAAATCATCCAAAAATGTATTAACAAGAGAGTGGCTGGAAAAACCAAGGTCCATCCACACAGTAAGGAACCATGCAGCTCAAAAAAGGATTTTGGGCTCTTTCCATATACCGCTAAGGAATGATCTCCAGGATATACTATTGAGTGAAAAGGCAATGTGGGAAAAGTATTTCTAGCATACCACCATTCATCTAAGAAGAGGGAGTGACACAGATACATAACTATTTGCTTTTATTTTTAAAACAAAAATCAATACATAACAAATAACGGTTACTTGTAGATGCTGTGAAGAATCAGAAGGGCAGGAGGAAAAGAGAAAAACTATACTTCTCAAGTTTGTAACTTTGACTTTGGAATTCTGTAAAATGTTTACATATTATTAAACAAAATTAAATTTTAAAATTTACAAATATAAAAAGATGAAGAAACCGAATGAACATACTTTTATGTTGAGTTGATGGCAAAACCACCATAGTGGTATAATACAAAGAAAAAGTATTTTTGGTGATTTTAAAACAAATAATTTGAACAGATGCAAAATAAACACAGTTCAATTAAATCTTTGTGGTTCTATATTTGAGCAGAAGTATTAATTCATTCTGAACCCATGATGATTTTAACATTAAAACATTTCCTAGCTTTGTTTACTTAAAAAAAAAGCCTATAAATAAAGATCAACCCAGTAGTAATGAACATCCTTAGTGTGCAGATTGCAGTCTTCCCACTAAAAATACTTCCCACTGAAAAGAACCAGGATTTTTTGATTCCAGGTCTAGAGCAAGAAATTTATAAGATGGGATGGATAGTTTTTCTTACCTTAAAGCACAGAATGTCTTAAAAAACCCACTGAGAGCTTACCAAAAGGATAGAGGCGCAGCCCTGAAGAAGGTGCCACCAGCCCAAACTAGCACAACTAATTCAATGAGTGGAAGCACATTCAAATATTCTTAAATCCATGAGTTCAAAGTTATATTAAAGAAAAGAATTCCCTCCCTAGTTAATTTTGGATGATACTATATAACCAACTCATAACTTTGAAAGCTAGCAAGTAAAGGAAAATAATCAAACATTTATCATGCCTTTCGTACACAAAATATATCTCTGGATAAGAAAATGGTTGGTGAGGGAAAAGTTCTCTTTATAGAAATGTTCCAGCTAGCAAAGGAAGAAGGAACAATATAGGTATAAAAGCACTATTTTGCAAAGCCCTAATGAAACAATGGATCTAGGCAATGGTCATCGAAAGCTGTTTACATCATAAAAGGAGAGTCAGCTTCATATTTTGTACCAGTTGACAGAAATACACAGCACCATGTTGGAATTAGTCTTGCCAAAACATCAAAACTAAGTCTGACCATGTCTCTAGGTCCCCTATAAATTGACAGGAAATGCAGATAACAGAGGAGCATGCAATCAGCAAAATTCAGACTATGGGAAATTCTATAAAACAAATGATATAGTTTCTTCAACAATAAACTATATAGGAGAAGCAGGAGAAAGGGAACGCCTATAGATTAAAAAAGGGGTGAGCAAACTATGGTTGGTTGATAGGCCAAATCTGGCCACCACACTGTTTCGTAAATAAAGTTTTATTGGAACACAGCAATGTCCATTCATTTACATATTGTCTATCACTGTTTTTGTGCTCTAGTGCCAAAGGTGAGTATTGTGGCAGAGATTATGTGGCACTCAATGACTAAGATATGTACCATCTGGCCCTTTACAGAAAAAGTTTGCCAGTCAATTAATTAAAAGAGTCTTAAAAACATATGAAACAATGGGAATATAGGGACCTTATTTTGATCATGACTCAAACAAAGAATCTGAAAAATAAAAGTAAAGCAGTCAAAGAAAAAAGGACCAGAAAAGAACTGCTAGAAAGCTATCTGAGAGAGTTGGAATAGTAGGTAAGAAAGGGAAATAATAGACATGAAATTTACAAATAAAGAGTACGAAGTCACAGTGTGACTGTTGCCAGGAAGCCAAAAGGAGTCAGATCTAAAATATCCCAATAGATCAGGTGACTAGACACATGGATCACCTTAGTAGGAGCAATGGAAATATAACCCAAAATGTATGAGTACTACACGTACAACTACTACATTGGAAAGGAAGAAATACAGACTGCTTTTGCCAGAGTTGCAGCAGCTGAGAAGGAGGGAGAGGGTCCAGCCACTAGAGAGAGAAGCCCACCCAAGAACGCCATAAGAGACTTGATGCAACCTGGGAGCGAATAATGGTACAGGCCCAAAGCAGGAGTAGAATGTTGTTTATTTCATGTGGTGCCAAAGTCTCAAACAATCAAACACATATGCAGACATACACACACACACACACACACACACACACACTTTTGGATTTCAATGTTTTCAGTCACTTCGGGTATCAAAAACAAACAGGCTTTGTCAAAATATCTGAGGTGGACAAAGGCAGCCAGTACCTAGAACAGAACCTTGCACATAGCACGTTGGTAAATTTGAATTGGAAGCCCACAGAACTAAGTACTTCTGCACATATCAGGGAATAAACATTCCATTTGATACCACTTGGACAAAAACTTCATACAATAAGAGACTTCTCAAAGAAATCTGTGGGTTTCAAAATCATGAGGGGGCCAGCTTACCTTCAAAGCTTTTTGTTTCCTGGGACACCTAGTCTTTAGACAGCACTGATAGAGCCCTGTGTTTGCAACCCAGCCTCCGTCCTGGGCTACACAGGCAGAACAGCAGCTTGGCAAGATCCCAGAACACCCTCTGGCCCACAAAGCTGAAATAGGAGCCAATTTGCAACTGAATAGCTCTGCTTTGATGATTTGGGATCCCCCTTAATATTGCCTTTGATGGGCTTCTTTCTGTCAGCTGCTATAATATCACTTTCTCTAATTAACTCTGATGCTTCCTTTGAGCTTTTTTTTTCCTGAGAAGGAAAATCATGTTTAATTCAAAAGGACTATCATTACCTTGATGAATGGAAAACAGCCATAAGCCACAGATTTGGAGAGAAGAAATAAAATCAAAATGATGACGTCTTAAGGTAGCCCTATTCCAGAGCCCCTCCTACAGGTAGTTCCCTGGGTCAGGGGCAGAGGTATGGAGGTGGGAAGGAAAAGGTGAATGAAGGCAGCAGCTTCTGCGCCAAGGTTTGGCTGGGAGCTGCAGGGCCTAGCGAATGTTTTCCTCTGTAGCCGGAACAGAGCTGTGACCCAGAGCTGGGTTCGCATCCACACTCTAGCCACATTTCTGTACACAATACCAGAGCTGTTTCTTTGCCTCAGTGGATTGTTTTGAAGGTATGAGGATATATGACCTAGTTTGTGTAAAGTACTTGGCGCCTCATAGGAGCACGATCACTATTATCTCAGGGCTCTCTGAGTACTTTGCCCAAGCAAGACCTCCTGAACCTTCCTTATCATACACACGACATGCCAACTCATTGACAAGTCACACCCAATGCAAACCAAATTCATGCTTTGCTCACAAATATTACCAATTTCAACCACGTGTTAAGGGAGTAGGAGCATGAATAATCCCCAAATCAGATCACAAAGAGCCATCTGCACTTGGTTTAAGAGTCTGGATGAGAAGAACCTTTTCTTGCCCCCAGAATTCCTTGACTCATCTTTTAGACAAGAATTATAGTCGACTAGAATACTTTGAACAGGCTTAGATAAGGCCCAGTGGAGACAGGCCAGACTTCCACTGGGGTAGCCGCAGATGACCCAGGGAAGGTGTAACTATCATACTATTAAATTAGAAACTTCTTCACCTTAGAGTGTTACAGCATAAGTTCTATGTCTCAAAATCAAACGTCATTCTCTCATTTACCAGGTCAAAAAGGTCAAAGAAGTTTTGACAGCACTGGAGGCAGGAGCAGATTTTCCAGATCAGATTCCTGCCAACCAGATTTTTCCAAGCCTGAACCCCAGAGCAGTGTGAAGGGTTTGGCGGACACATTCAGAGGCACAGAGTATGTTCAGTCCCCTGGGGCAGGATCTTGCTTTTACTCTGAAGAACAAACATGTCATTGGAAATATATGTTGATATATACATTTTAAAATAACTATTTTCTCTTTAATATGCCCTTCTTCATTATCTAGTTTTCAGTTTGAACCACAACCACTACTTCCTGAAATGACCTTCCTATTGCCCAATCCCTGCATTTTTCTATTCTTCAAGGTGTAGGGGAGGACTGTGAGCTTGTTGCCAATCCCGCTCTAACCCTGGTGATTCCAAAAGCCTGGGTTGAGATGCGATTCACCAGTTAAGAATAAAATTAGACCATTCCCTCTCTGGTTGTGTGTGTGTGTGTGTGTGTGTGTGTGTGTGTGTTGCTAGAGGTATGGTCTCGTTATGTTGCCCAGACTGCAGTGCAGTGGTGTGATCATAGCTCACTGCAGCCTCAAACTCCTGGCCTCATGCCATCCTCCTGCCTCAGCCGCCCAAGTTGCTGTGACTACAGGCTCACACCAACTATTCCTGGCTATTTTTTAAATTTATTTTTTGTACAGATGGGGTCTCACTATGTCGCCCAATCTGGTCTCGAATTCCCGGGCTCAAGTGATCATCCCACCTCAGCTTCCCAAAGTGCTGGCATTATAGAGGTGAGCCACTACACCAGCACCTCTGTTTCCCTGTATTTTATTTCTATCCTACTACTTGTGATAGAATCAGTTCTTAAGCAGCCCCATCGGATTTTAACCTATAACGAGCTGTGATCAGCCAAAAGTTATCGCCCACGAAGCGCTGACAAGTCAATTCACTCTCATTCTGTACTTGAACAATTGCCTATTGTTGGTTTACTATAAAAATGTTTATTAAATTTTTCCAATTCAATTAGCATTCAACCTCATTTAGCATATTTTGTGAGGCACTCAGCGAGGCACTATTTTTTTCTATATATTATTTTCTGAGACACTTTGAAGTAGGTAATAACCTGTGACACAAATGAGGAAATCAAGACTCAGTTCTAGTCACCTTTGCCGTATCACTGTTTGGCGCAGTCTGCAGTCTCTCGAGCATAAACCCAAGTGTCCCCCCCAAAAAACAAAAAAGTGCTGTGCGAAGCAGCAAATCACTGTCTCACTGGAGAATCCCCACAGAGTTCCCCAGAGGACGCTGAGCCTTGAGTCCTGCTTTCCCCTGTGACTGTGTGATGATTCCTGGTGGTTGCCAGCCAGTTTGGGTCCAAGTCAGCTATTCCTACAACACTTTTATTCAATGATTTCTCCATTTTTGAGTTATTAATTTTGCTTCATCTTTAAGTTCCCTTGAGTGTGTCATCCAGTATTTTTTCATAAAAAATATGCATTCATGTAAATTTTTTTAAACTTTTTATATCTGAAAATATCTTTCTGCTATGTTCACCATTAATAGAGAATTTGATTTGGTTTGGAATCCTTGGGTAATAAACATGCTTACTTCAACTCTCTACAGACACTGCTGTATTAAATTCTGGATTTTATTGATGTAGAATAGAATTATGGTGGCCTGAGCTTTATTTCTTTGTGGGAAACTATTGTTATTTTGTGGTTAGATACTAATAGGATTGTGGTAGTTTTTTTTTTTATGTAAAAGTGCATCCATACATTTTTCCCATAGAGTATCTACTTATAAATGTTTTACTCTTTTCAAGATATTGATGATTCTTTTAAATTTAAATTTCTATGCTTTTTTCTTTAACTCAGGAACTGTTCTTCTATAATGACTGTTATCACTTCTATTACTTTTTCTTCTTTAGGAAATTAATTATCTGACTGAATTACCTGAATTACCATTTACTGACCCCATAGCTACAGTCATTGTATGCCAACAGACAGGTGTGTGGAGAGCCTTTGACCTGTTTTCTGCTCACTTAAGAAATGGTAAATATGCCTTTCTGAACTATAAATTTGAGAATAGGTTGATGGGCCAAGCGTTAGTTGAAGTCTTATTTTCCAAGAGCATTCATCTATTACACGTTTGTTTTATTACATAGATGTTTTTCTATTTTTCAGACAATCTAAATAACAAAATTAAGCACTCTCCACCTTCCCAAGATTCAGTGTGTTACTGTGGACATCCCCAGCACCACTTTCTACATAATTGTCTTCTAAAATTCATTTTTACCGAATGAGTAATGAACAGAAGTAACCTCTATCATGGACAGGCTTTGTTTGGCCTTCCCCAGTGCTTTTAAAAGAAATTGATAATATTGTTAACATATGAATACTACCCAAAGAATTCTATCAATTCAATGCAATTCCTATCAAAATCCCAAAGATTTTGTTTTGGCAGAAATAAAAAAAAATCCATCCTAAAATTTACATGGAATATCAAGGGACAAAATAGCCAAAATAATCTTGAAAAAGAACAAAGTTAGAGGTCTCACACTTTGTAATTTCAAAACTCACTCAAATCTATAGTAATCAAAACAGTGTGGTATGAACATAAAACCAGACATACAAACCATTGTAACAGAAAGGAAGGCCCAGAAATAAACCTTTGCATGCATGGCCAAATGAGTTTCAACAAGGGTGGCAGAACCATTCAATGGGGAAAGAACAGCCTTCTCAACAAATGGTTATGGGAAAACATGAAAAAAGATGAAGTTGCACCCATACCTTATACCATATCCAAAAAATTAATTAAAAATTGATTAAAGACCTCAGAGCTAAAACTATAAGACATTTAAAAGAAAATATAAGGGAAAGCTTTATGACATAGAATTTGGCAATGATTTCTTGGGTATAATTTCAAAAGCACAAGCACCAAAAGAAAACATAGGTTAACTGGACTTCATCAAAATTAAAAGTTTTGTGCATCAAAGGATACCATCAACAGTATGTAAAAGCAATTCACAGAATAGAAGAAAATATTTTAAAATCCTGTATCTCTTAGGGATCCATATCTAGAATATATAAAGAAGTTCTACAATTCAACAACTAAAACAACCCAATTTAAAAACTATGAAATAACTTAAATAAATAATTCTCCAAAAATGATATAGAGGCAGACATAAGCACATGAAAAGATGTTCAACATCACTAATTATGAGAGAAAAGCTAATCAAACCACTGTGAGATCCCACTTCACATGTATTAAAATAACTTTTATTAAAGAAAAAAAACAGATTCTATTCTGGAAAGAAATGGCAGATTAGTGGTGGCCTCTTGGCTCACTGCTCCCAGAGAAGGAGGTGAAGAACTCAGATGGTTATACATGAGTGGATCACTCCACTCCAAGAACAGCATTGTGAATCTGCAGAGAAACATCATGGGACATGTGGTGCAGGAAAAAAAAGGTGAAAGGGAGATATCTTTTTAAAGACTGGAAAGTGTGAGACATACAATAGGGAAGAGAGTGAGGGAGGGATGTGCCCACCAAGCCAGACAGCACAGTGTGATCTGACCCACAAGAAGATGCCCAGCTCCCCCACAGACCTACACACACACTCAGACAGGGACGCACCTGAAGTCAATGCAAAGTTGTGGCACAGGACAACAAGCTCTGTGGAGAGGAGACAGTAGCAGGAAACATTTTGAACTCTCTAGTGCTCTGTGCTGGGACAGCATGCACTGGGAAGGGACTAGTCTTGGTGGTCACTTCCCACAACCACGATCATGCGAGGGAGTTTGGAGACAGGCACCTTGCCTCTGGTGGTCAGCAGGACCAGAGCACAGGAGGTGAATGCTGAAAAGAGGGCTCTGCCCCAGAAAACCACTGACAATTTCACCGGCTTAGGGTGGGACGAAAAGAGCAGGACTCTCTGCCAAGCAGATGGGAGACTGCAGGACTGACGCAGATGTGACAGCTGTAGGCCGGTTGATTCAGCCCGCTGATTGGCATCTGCCAACTCCTGAGTGGTCACCCCAAATGCTAGATCTCCAGGGGTGGGCAGTTGCCACAATGGGGGTCTGCAGCCTGGAGATGCTGCAGCGTGCAGCAGTTTCGGGCAACACCCCTCCCCCAAACTGAGGACTTACATGCTGGTTGTGGCGGACTCCGTCCTTGGAGGGGGAGAGAAGTGAGAAAAGCCACTTTCTCTGTGTGACTGGCATGAATCTGTGGGGCTTTAGTGCTAAAAAGAGTCACCATCCTGTTGATTCAGCCCACCGGACTGGCTTAGGCCAGAGTTATGTACTAAGAACATAACTCTAAGACTTGCTGTCTGGGTCTTCCCAGCTGTCAGCACTGGGGTTTATGGGCAGGGAATGAAAAACCTGGCCAGAGATCTCAGCAATTGCACCAATTGACCCCTCTCATCGGGAGCAGCCCTCCAAGTGTGGTGAAAGAGCCCTGAATAACATATTAGCAGCTCCCCCTAGTGGCAGATCAGGCAAACAGAGAAGCACACACACCCAAGCTTGTATACACCAGCTGCAATCTATCTTGCCCTTACCCCAACCTTAAGGGGAAAAGGGTCCAAATAACCCTCAGGAGTAGAAAGTCCCCTCCAAAAGATTGGTGCATTCATATACCCCATCCAGGGGACCAGAGCTTACCACAGAAACATCAGATTACCTCAATAACTGGCTCCCACACACAAAGTACAATCAGCAACAGAGAGGGTAACCCCACAGCTTAACACAGTGCCTTCCATCTCAAGCTATTATAGGGCAGTGGAGTCATACTCACAAGTGCAATCTACCAGCTTGGAGCTTAAGCTGGGGGATCTAACTCACTAGTCTCCATTAGCAAGTAATGAAGTCAACAGGTCAGAGGTAACCCAACTTGCTAAAGTACCCCTAAGGGAATACAGGACCATGTGCCTCTCCCCAGCAATATCAAAGAACTACCCTTGGGGACTTGGAGATAGGGTCATAAACCAGTCTTAGCAACCCCAGTACTTGATCAAGTAGCCTGATGAGAAAGAATCAGTGAAAGAACACAGGAAACATGAAAGATAAGAGAGAAAAGTTACCCCCAAAAGAAATCATAAGATCCTCAACAATGAACACCAACATAAATGAAATGTTTAAAATGACAGAGGAAGAATTCCAAATATGGATTGTAAGAAAACTCAATGGAATTGAAGAGAAAATAGAAACACAACACAAAGAAACCACAAGAATAATACAGAAAATAAATGAAAAATTCTCTAAAGAAATTGAAGTATTATGAAAGAACCAAGCAGAAACATTGAAATGAAAGAGGCATTCAAGGAACTACAAAATACATTGGAAAGCCTTAAGAATAGGTTGGATCATGCAGAGAAAAGAGTCTCAGAGCTTGAAGATGAGGCCTATGTGCTTAAAAAATCAGGTGAAGAAAAAGGACACAAAAATAAGAGACATGAATAAAACATACAAGAAATGTGGGATTATGTAAAGAAATCACACATAATAATTACAAGCATTCTAGAGAGACAAGAAGAAAATACACAAGGGCTAGAGAATCTATTTCTTGGAATAATAAAGGAAAACTTACCTGGCCTGGCCAGAAATCTAGATATCCAGGTACAACAAGCACACAGAACTCCTGGGAGATTCAATGTGAAAAGAATATCACTATCACCATGTTACATAGTTATTAAGCTGGCCAAAGTAAACACGAAAGAGGCAATACTTAGAGTAGTAAGGAAAAAAAACAGCAGATAACCTACAAAGGAAAACATATCAGACTAACTGCAGACTTCTCAACTAAAACCTTACAATCCAGAAGGAACTGGGGATTCATCCTCAATCTTCTAAAACATAATAATGGCCAATCCAGAATTCTTTACCTGGCAAAACTAAGCTTCATTTATGAGAGAAAAATAAAGACTTTCCCAGACAAACAATCACTCATGGATTTTGCAAAGATCAGACCTGCGCTGCAGGAAGTACTCAGACCTGCATTATACACTGAACAGCGCAGTAGACACCCATCAAAGGAAAATCACTCAAGAGTTAAAGTCCAGAATCCTAATTCCACAATGGATCAATAGGCAAAACAAAACAATAAGAATTTATCCAATGCTATGAACAGAAATCAACCCCAAATATCAATTGTCTCAATAAATGTGAATGGGTTGAATTTTTCACTGAAAAGACATAGACTGGCTAAGTGAATAAAAAAAAATAAAAGCCAAATATCTGCTAGCTCCAGGAAATGCCTCTTAACTATAAAGACACTTTTAGACTTAAGGTGAAGTGTAGGAAAACAAATTTCCAGGCAATGGAAATCAAAAGAAAGCAGAGGTAGCTATTCTTATATCAGATAACATAAACTTTAAATCAGCAAATGTAAAGAAAGATAAAGATGGTCACTATATAATGATGAAGAGAAAAATCCCACAAGAAGACTTAACAATTCTTAATACTTATACACTCAACACAGGAGTGCCCATATACATAAAGCAAACCCTGTTTGAACAAAATACTATGATAAACAGTAATGCCATAGCAACTGGGGATTTCAATACCCTACTACCTGAACTGGATAGATCCTCCAAACAGAAAATAAGCAAAGAAACAATGGACTTAAACAAATGTCTAAAACAAATTCTAACAGACATCTACAGAACATTCCACCTGTATAAAGCTGAATATACATTTTTCTCATCTGCTCATGGAACTTTCTCTAAAATTGATCACATCCTAGGCCACAAATCACATCTCAACAAATATAGAAATTATACCAAATAAAAAATAGAAATTATACCATATATCTTCTGAGACCACAGTGATATAAAATTAGAGATGAATTCCAACAGAAATATTCATCACTTCACAAAGTCATGGAAATTAAACAATCTATTGTTGAATGATTATTGGGTCAAGGAAGAGATCCAGATACAAACCAAAATATTCTTCAAACTAAATGATAATGGGGACACAAGTTATCAAAATCTGTGGGATACAGCAAAAGCATTCCTGAGAGGAAAACTAATAGCATTAAATGCTTACATCCAAAAGATGGAAAGTTCACAAATCAACAAACCAATAAACTGTCTCAAGGAACTGGAAAAGAAAGAGCAAATAAGTCCTAAACCTAGCAGAAGAAAAGAAATAACTAAGATCAGAGCAGAACTAAATAAAATTGAGAATAAAAGAACTATACAGAAGATTAATAAAACCAAATGCTAGTCTTTTTTAAAAGATAAACAAAATTGACAGCCCTCTTGCTAGACTGACCAAAACTAGAAAAGAAAGGACTCTAATAAGCTCAATTAAAAATGAAAAAGGAGAGGTCACTACAGACATCACAAAATACAAACATTATCTTTGAATACTATAAAAATCTATATGCCCCCAAACTACAAAATGTGGAGGAAATGGAAAAATGCTTAGAAACACACAACTTCCCTAGGCTGAATCAGGAAGAAATAGAATTCCTGAACAGACTAATATCAAGCACAGAATTTGAAGCAGCAATTAAAAATATTCCAACCAAAAAAAGTCCCAGACCAAATGGGTTCACACCTAAATTTTACCAAACTTACAAAGAAGAACTCTTACCTATAGTGCAGAAATTATTCCACAACATCAATAAGGATGGTATCCTCCCCAGTTCATTCTATGAAGCCAATATCATCTTGCTACCAAAGCCATGAAAGGACACAACAATGACAACAACAAAAAAACTACAGACCAATATCCCTCATGAATATAGATGTAAAAATTCTCAACAAAAACTTAGCAAACTGAATTCAACAGCACATGAAAAAAATAATTCATCATGACCAGGTGGGCTTTTCCCAAGGATGCTTCAACATACGCAAATCTATAAATGCAATTCACCACATAAATAAAAGCAAGAACAAAGACCATATGATTCTCTCAATATATGCAGAAATAGCATTTGACAAAATCCAGCACACTTTTATGATAAAAACTCTTAACAAAATAGGCATAGATGGATCATACCTTAAAATTATCAAAACCATATAAAATAAATCCGCAGCCAATATCACACCAAACAGGGAAAAATTGAAAGCATTCCCACTTAGAACTGGAACCAGACAAAGTTGCCCACTATCTCCATTTCTAGTCAACATAGTGCTGAAAGTCTTGCCAGAGCAATCAAACAAGAAAATGGAATTCAGGGAGTTCAAATGGGGGCAGAAGAGGTCAAACTCAAACTCTTTGCTGACAATATGATGTTATATCTAGAATATCCCAAGAATTCAACCAAGAGACTCCTGGAATTGGTAAATGAATTCAGTAAAGTCTTAGGATACAAAATCAATGTACACAAATAAGTGGCATTCATATACACCAATAACAGGAAAACCAAAAATCAAATCAAAGACACAATACTTTTCACAATAGCATCAAAGAAAATTAAGCATTGAGCAATATATTTAATGGAAGAGGTGAGAGACCTATATGGGGAGAACTATGAAACACTGAGAAAAGTAATTGTAGAATAGGTCAACAGATGGAAAACTCTACCATGCTCAGGGATAGGAAGAATCAATATTGTTAAAATGTCCATACTACCTAAAGTGATCTACAGAATTAATGCAATTCCTATCAAAATACCATCATCATTCTTTACAGATCTAGAAACAATAATTCTATGCTCAGTATGGAAGCAGAGAAGACTTCATATGGCCAAAGCAATCTTAATCAAAAAGAACAAATTGGGAGGCATCAGTCTACAAGACTACAAGCTTTTCTACAAGACTATAGTAACCAAAACAGCATGGGTATGGCACACGAATAGAGATATAGACCTTTGGAAGAGGACTGAGAATCCAGATATAAAACCATCCTCATATTGTCATCTAATCTTTGACAAAGCAGACAAAAATATACATTGGGAAAAAGAATGGCTATTCAATAAATGGCACTAGGAAAACTGGATAACCACATGCAGAAGATTGAAACTGGATATGTATCCCTCATCTCTCACAAAAGTTAACTCACAACGGATAACAGACTTAAACCAAGGTATGAAATCTTAAGAATTCTAGAAGAAAACATTGGGAAAACTCTTATAGACATAGCCTAGGCAAAGAATTTATGAAGACCCCCAAGCAATCACAGCAGCAACAAAAATAAATAAATGGGACCTGATCAAATTAAAAAGCTCTGCACAGCCAAGAAAACTATCATTAGAGTGAATAGACAGTCTATAGAATGGGAGAAAATATTTGCATGCTACACATCCAATAAAAGGCTGATAACAAGAATCTATATAGAATTTAAGAAAATTAACAAGAAAAAATCAAACAACCCCATCAAAAAGTGGGCAAAGGACATGAACCAAAAATTTTCAAAAGACAGAATAATGGCCAGGAAACATAAAAAAGTGCTCAACATCTCTAATCATTAGGGAAATGCAAATCAAAACCATAGTGAGATAGCGCCTAACTCCAGTGAGAATGGCCTTTATCAAAAAGTTCCAAAACAACAAATGGTGGCGTGGATGTGGAGATATTGGAACACTCTTACACTGCTGGTGGGACTGCAAATTAGTATAACCCCTGTGGAAAATAATTTGGAGATATTTCAAAGAGCTACAAGTAGAACTACCATTTGATCCAGCAATCCCACTAGTAGGCATCTATCCAAAGGAAAAAAAGACATTCTATAATAAAGACATTTGCACTCAAATGTTCATGGAAGCACAATCTAGAGTTGCAAAGATGTGGAAACAACCCAAATGCCCATCAATACATGAGTGGATTAATGAAATGTGGTGTATGTATACCATGGAACACTACTCACCTACAAAAAACAATGGTGAACTGGCACCTCTTATATTATCCACATGGAATTAATACTCACTGGGTGTCAGTCAGGTGGGAGGGGGCGGTCAGGGTGGGTAAACTCACAACTAATGGATGGGGGATGGGCACACTTGTAGCCCTGGCTTGGGCGAGGCAAAGGCATTATATGTAACCAAAGCATTTATACCCCCATAATATTCTGAACTTTTTTAAAAAGTAAGGAAAAAAAACAGAAAATAAACAGGTGTTGGTACAACATGGAGAAATTGAAACCCTTCATCCTTGCTGGGGAAAATGATATGGCACTTCCTAATAAAAATTAAATATAAATTTCCACATTCCACTTATGGGTAAATACTCAAAAGAATGAAGGTAGGAAGTCAAACTAACATGTGTACACCAATGTTCATAGCAAAAATATTCACATGAGCCAAAAGATCCATAGACAGATAAATGGATACACAAATTGTGGTACATAAACGCAGGCATACATTTTTATTGCCCTTTGCTTTATTGTGTTTTTTAACAAATTAAAGGTTTGTGGCAACCCTGCATCAAGCAAGTCTATCGATGCCATTTTTCCAAAAGCATGTGCTCACTTCATGTATCTGTGTCACATTTCGGTAACTGTCACCATATTGTGAACTTTTTCATCATTATTCTACTTGTTAAGGTGATGTGTGATCAGTGATCTTTAATGTCACTATTGTAATTGTTTTGAGGCACCACAAAGCACATCCCTCGAGGAAGGCACACTTAATCCATAAATGTTGTGTGTGCTCTGACTGCTCCACCAACCAGCTATCTCCTCATCTCCTTCCCTCTTCTCTGTCTCTCCCTGAGACACAACAAAATTGAAATTAGGCCAAGTAATAACCCTACAATGGCCTGTAAGTGTTCAAGTGAAACTTTAACATTTCAGAGCCTAGAAATGTCTAAGCTTAGTGAGGAAGGCATGTTAAAAGCTAACAAAGCCTGAAGGATGGGCCTTTTGCCCCAAACAGTTAATCAGGTTGTGAATGCAAAGGAAAAGGTTTTGAAGGAAATTAAAAGTGCTACTTCAGGGAATACACGAGTCATAAGAAAGCAAAACAGCCTTATTCCTGATGTAGAGAAAGCTTTAGTAACCCAGATAGAAGATCAAACCAGCCACAACATTCCCCTAAACTGAAGGGTAATCCAGAGGAAGATCCTAAGTCTCTATAATTCTTCAAAGGGTGAAGGAGGTGAGGAAGCTGAAGAAGAAAAGCCTGAAGCTATCAGAGGTTGGTTGATGAACTTTAAGTAAGAGAAGCCATCTCCATAGCATAAAAGTACAGAATAAAGTAGCAAGTTCTAATGTAAAAGCTACAGCAAGTTATCCAGAAGATCTAGCTTAGATCGTTGATGGGGTTAGCCATACTAAACAAAAGATTTTCAGTGTAGATGAAACAGCCTTCCATTGGCAGAAGGTGCCAACTAAGACTTTCATAGCTAGAGAGAAGTCAGTGTCTGGCTTCAATGCTTCTAAGGACAGGCTGACTCTCTTTTAGGAGATAAGGATCCAGTGATTTTAAGTTGCAGCCAATGCTCATTTACCATTCCAAAAATCCCAGAGCCCTTAAGAATTATGCTCAATCTACTCTGCCTGTGCTCTATAAATGGAACAACAGAACCTGGATGATGGCACATCTGGTTACAGAATGATTTACTGAATATTGTAAGCCTGCTGTTGACAACTATAGTTCATAAAAAAACATTTTTTTTCAAAATATTACTACACGATGACAATGCACCTGGTCACCCAAGAGCTCTGATGGATATGTAGAAGAAGATTGATGTTGTTTGCATGCCTACTAACACAACATCTGCTGTGTTGCATGGGTCAAGGAGTAATTTTGACTTTCAAGTCTTATTATTTAAGAAGTACATTTTATAAGGCTATAGGTGCCACAGTGATTCCTTTGATGGATTTGGACAAAGTAAACTGAAAACCTTCTGGAAAGGATTCACCATTCTAGATGCCATTAAGAACATTCATGATTTGTGGGAGGAGGTTAAAATATCAACATTAATGAGAGTTTGGAAGAAGTTGATTCCCACCCTCATGGGTGACTCTGAAAGGTTCGGGACTTCAGTGAAAGAACTAACTGCAGGTGTGTGGAACAGGCAAGTGAACTGGAATTAGAAGTGGAGCCTGTAGATGTGACCAAATTGCTGCAATCTCATGAGAAAATTTCAAAGGACAATGAGTTGGAAGAGTCAATCTATGTGGCAAACTTTATTGTTGTCTTATTTTATGAAATTTCCACAGCCACCCCAACCTTCAGCAACCACCACCCCGAGTAGTGAGCACCATCAACATCAAGACAAGACTCTTCACTAGCAAAAGCATTATGACTCTCTGAAGGCTCAGATGATTATTAGCAACTTTTAGCAATGAAGTAATATATGTACATTGATATTTTTTAGACATAATGCTATTTCAAACTTAACAGACTACAGAATAATGTAAACATAACTTTTATATTCCCTGAGAAACCAAAAAAAACATGTGTTACTTGCTTTATTGCGATATTCGCTTTATTGGTCTGGAACGAAATTCCTCATACCTTCAAGGTATGCCTGTCCAATGAAATAGCATTCAGCCTTAAAAAGGAAAGAAGCTCTGGCACATGCTACAACATGGATGAACTTTAAGGACATTATGCTAAGTGATATAAGCCAGTCACAAAAATATAATATACTGCATGATTCCACCTGTATAAAGTATCTAGACTTGTCCAATTTATGGAAGCAGAAAGTAGAAGGTGGTTGCCACAAACTGAGTGAGGTGGGAAATGGGAAGGGTTTGAAGGGGTACAGAGTTTCAGTTTTATAAAATTAAAAGGTTCTGGAGATGCACTGCACAACCGTGTGCATTTGCTTAACGCTGTAGCACCAGACACTTAAAAATGGTTCAGGTGGCAAATTTTATGTTATGTTCACTTTACCACAATCAAAAATAAAGATAATAGTTTTAAGATGGGATGAAATTTTGACACCTGCTACAACATAGATGAACCTTGAAGACATTATGCTAAGTAAAATAAGCCAAGCACAGTATGATAACTATTGTGTGATTCCACTCATATGAGGTACCTAGAGTAAAGTCGAGAGACAGAAAGTAGAATGGGGTTTGGCAGGGGCTGGGGAACTGGAGAAATGGAGAGCTATTGTTTAATGGACACAGAGTTAGTTAATGAAAAAGTTTTGGAGCCGGATGGTGGGATGGTTGCACAACAGTGTGAATGCATTTAATACCACAGATCTCTACACTTGAAAACGGTTAGGATGGTAAATTTTATGCTATTTACCGCAATAAGAAAAGAAGCAAACAAAGAAATCAAATGTATTTCTAGCACTTAATAATCAAGAAATTTAACATAAACTAAAAGAGACTCACTGATAATAATGGGCTCATATTCCAAGACGGTGACTACTGGAACTGAATAGCAGCTGCCAAACTTGAATAAAAATTGTGAATTTTTTAGCATCTTCAGCTCATTACAGTTCCCACCTCCCCAACTCCTACATTGCCTGCCTGGCTCCCGGAGCCATTTGAGTATGTGGCTCTGATCTAGAAAGATGTAAGTAAGGAGGAGGCAACAATTGTTGACTGTTGGACCACATGGATTCAGCCTCCTTGCAGGGAATTGATAATAACTGCTCAGATGTTTTCAAATTTAGTCAGATCTAGGATAAGAGTGAAAAAGCAGAAAGTGGAGGCAGAATAAACAGTCTTCTTATCTTTCATCAGGTAGTCACAACCTTAGGCCAAACTTGGGTAGGAGTTTTTCCAAATAGTTTTCTTTGCTTTGTGGTTAGTGGAATGCCCATCAGATCCTGCCTTGCTGTGAGAATTTATTGTCTTTGCCATTGTCTTTGCTATTGTGACAGCACATGGCTGTAAGTTTTTGTGTCTGCAATTGACATTTTGAATGTGTTTTTCTTACAAGTTTCAGCTCATTGTTATTAGCAGTTGAGGATATCTGGATCCTATTTCTGTCACCCTAATATTTTCTGTATCTGCTCATTTTATATCACAAGTAATATTTATGTATAGTCCTTTTGTGCCTTTATTCAACTTTGTGATAAAGTCTTGAACAGGACGGGAGAAGGGGAAGACCCCAGGAGCAGTTTCTCAGAGGCTTCCCTGCACATTGACATTTCATGAATGGCCTTTGGATGTCACCGGGTCACCAGCTACGATGCAACTAACCACAGCCTGAGCCCGTTCTTATTTCTCCAAATTGTCCATGTGGACCATGTGAAACAGTCCCATTTGTCCACCGTAGTTCTCTGCTTTTCCAGTGTGCCATTCCTAGCAAAGACGGCGCTTTACAAAAAGTAACACTCAGCGGCACTCCTTCTGTCTCCACGCCGCGGTCCGTTGGGCTGGAAATGGGAAGCAGTTGCGTGTGGCTGCGGCTAATGCAGTTTAGGGGGAAGTGTTCAGTGTTCAGACTCCAGAGTTAAGGAAAACCAGATGGAAGGTCAAGCCAGGAGATGTAGATTTTACCCTTTTATCCTGTGATTCAGAGGCTAGAAAGATGTCTTGGTAGTAATAAAGAAAAGCTTTTAAAAGCTTCTTTAACATTTTATTTCAAATGTTAAAATAATCAGCAATTTTGGATATATAAGAAACTATGAATAATGCTTTCAGTCAGAGAATTAGAGCTGCCTCTGGGGGAGTTTGGGATTTACTAAACAATAGCAACCTCCGGACCTTATCACCACATACTCAGCCTTATTAGATACAGCCATCTAGTCCAGGGAGCCGGGCCAGAATCCCACCAGGCTGGCCTCTTTACCGTTCACTCTGCAACCAGGCAGCCCCGTGTGTTCTACAAACCTGGCAATCACACCAGCAGCCGAGAAGTGAACAAAGCCTTTGCTGGCAGAGGTGCCCAGAGAAAGCAAGTAGAGCCCGGGGGAGTGTTTCTGCTGAGAAGGCAGCAGACATCTCATTCTTCAAGTGTCAGAGACCCACAGCACCAGTGTCCCCAGACCAGGGAAGCTGAAAACGCCTACTCAGATTAGGACCTTGTGTCAAATGGCAAATTGCAAGTGTAACTAGATAGCAGAACGTGACAGCCTGGATAGGAGTGTCTGTGGCAGAAAGCCACCTGGGCCACAGTGGGGTTAGCAGGTGGCTGCAATGGGCCAAATGAGTACCTCTAGAGAGGGGCAGTAGGGGACCCTGCAGTCCCTGGTCCTCACAAGGAGGAATGGCAGAAACAACCACATGACTTGCATGCGTGTGTGTGTGTGTGTTCAGACCAGATAGAGTGTGGAATTAGGTCTGAGGCCACACTAGTGGCTATTTATAGCAGACCGATGCTGGCAGAAATGGATAACATGCCCAAATTAGAATAATTCAAAGAGTGCTTAATAAAGTGACTATTGACCAGGGTGTTGGTAAGAAATCGTGAAACCTCAAGGGGAAGCACACAATACCTTGAATAAGTAAAGTTACTGCCTTTTGGTCTAAGAAGCAAAAGAAAGGAGCAGTTACAGAAACCCTGTAGCAGACTTGCAATATAATTGTGCAGCTTAAGGATTAATCTTAGGAGATAAGGAATGCGTACCCAGCCCAGAGCGGCATAAGAGTCATACGTTCCGGCTTAGATTCACCTAACAAACAGGGTTGCTGCTTGAAGGCATAACAAAGAGCTTGAGCTTCTGCACGTAAGCAAATGTTGCCCAGCCCTACAGCCCTGGGGGTCTGGAGGCCTCTTGATAAACATCTTGCCCTTATGGGTACCTCCTGAGCTCATGGGATGGCTGTTTAGCTGATGACCGGTAAGATCCCTCAGGGGTGGACAACCTAAGACAGGCACAGCCACAGGGGGCCAGGCCGAAAGGGATGGGAACAGATAGTTCCCCTTTGTGGCTGCATTGCTTATCTGTGCTTATCTCAAACTCTGGCTTATGGGCCGTAGACTTAAGCAATCGCATTACCACTCCGAGTCATGGGACATCTGTATCCTTAGGCTACATGTTCTGGAATCTATGGCCATTATTGCAATGCCTGGGTGGTCACATATAAGGAAGTAACTTTGATTTTTAGACTATAAGAATAAAAGGACTGGGGCATTCGGCGCTGCAGTCTTGTACCGTCTTTATGTGTGTCAGTGTCATTCTTTGTGTGTCTCTTTGTGTTATATGTCCATCCCCCGTCCTGCAAATGGGCTATGACAAACCCAGAGGTAGAGAAGGTGCCCTGAAGAGGGTCTATGATCAGAGCTGAGACCCGTAGACGAAGGACACACCGCCTGGCAGCCCTGCAGGGAGAGAGCTGGGGCATGCATGCCCCTACCCCAGCCCACCAATGCTCCACATCTGCCCCCGCCAGGCAGCAAGGAACCGAGGGTGTGGCCCATATGGTCTGTGGTCAAGAGCAAGGTAGACAAAGGCCAAGAGAGGATCTGGGGAGCAAGGAGAAGAGAGCACAGAGAGAGAGGACTTTTCCTCCCCAGTGAACACAAAGGGAAGCACAGAAAGTAGGCTCCTCTTGACAGCTCACCGTAGATTCCAAACATCCTCAGATTAGTTTTACATAATTCCTAGCAATTTCATTCCCATTTTGTGCCAGACACTTTTAGAGACTTTACACGTTATTTCTTTTCATCTTTACAAACATCATATGATATACATATACACAATACAAATGAAGAAATTGAAGCTCAGAGATGCCAAGAAAGTGAGTAGGGAAAACTGGATTTGAGCCCGAGTCTAAGGTCTGTTCTCTGAACCATGTTCTAGGCTACCAGTGGAAAAGAACATAAATAATGAATGTCCAAAGTGACCATTCCTGATAGGGTCTGGGAGGCCTCTTTTAATCAAATGGAGACCATGAACTCTCTGTCCAGGGGCAGGGAAGTGACCTTGTTCAGTGAGCTGGCTGGAGAGAGTGTCCAGCAGGAGTTTAATGTCATAAACGGACAGCTGGTGGGACACTGGTGGTGGTATTCTTGGATGCACCACTGGTAGAACAAACTTTCCCAGGATACTTTCTCAGAATAGGGAGTTTTTATGCCACCTCCATCTTTAGAAAACTGAACATGTTGCCAAGTCAGGAGATCCCCCTCACATGTTGGTCTACTTTTTACTGAATTCACCATGAGCAATGAGCATGGACATGGTTGAAAGCTGGGCTGCCCTCATGGCCCTCGTTAATTCAACAAATACTTATTGAGCACCACTGTGAGCTACATACTGTTATAGATCCTGGAGGCACAGTGGTTTAAAGACAGGGGTCACCACCCACACAGAGGTCAGAGTCTAGCTACTAAGCCTGTAAACAAAACTTCAAATACGATATTAATAAAGACATTAAACAGTATGAAATAATAGACTGTACAACTGGAAAGCAAGGTGGCTAATTTACACAGATGATAAGGAAAGACCTTTGTGAAATAGTGATGTTTAAGCTAAGATCTGAAAGGTGACCCGAGCCAGCCTTGCGCTGTACGAGTGACAGAGCAGGTCCGGCCAGGGTGGCCAGACAGCACCCAGCTGGAAGGAGGACAGTGTGAGAGGTGGAGAGGTCAGGCCTAGGTCATGCAGGGTCTTAGAGAACTTTTTTGTTGTATTAATGAAAATACTTTAAGGATTCTAAGCAGGAAATTGACATGATATAATTTATATTTTTAAAAGAGTGCTTAGGCTACCGTGTGAGGGGTGGGTTAAGAGTTGAACAACTGAAGGAAGGAGAGACATTGAAAGGCTACAGTTGTGGCCCAGGTGAAAATTCATCTGTATCACAGTAGCAGCCCTGCGTATTGGGTGAAGAGGAGGGATCTAAGTATATGTTGGGGGTTCAACTTCAAAAATTTTGATAGGTTGGATGGAGAGGGAGGTGATATAAAAGAAGAAAGTAAGAATTACATCTGGATTTTTCACTTGAACAACTGTGTGAATGGTGGTGATGTTAAATGAGAAGAGGGAAACTGGTTTGAAACTGCAAGAATTCCATTTTGCAAATACTGAGTTTGCAATTACTTTTTGGGCATCCAAACAGAGCTGCCAAGTTATGTAGATGGTATACAAGTCTAGAGTGTAAGTGAAAGCTGGAGAAACACATTTGGGAGCTGTCTGATTTTATATGATATAGAAAGCATGAGACTGGGTGAGATTCCAGAACAAGGGACTAGAGACAGGGAAAAGAAATGGACCCAGGACCAAGCCCAAGGTCCCAAGGTTCTCCAACATCTAAAGACAAGTAAAGAGTCTTAAGTCATTAAACTATGCTCTCATATCTTCAAATCCATCCTCTGTTATTGGGCATTGTGATGCTGGAGCTAGAACCCTGATACAAAATTTCTTATTGGTCAGCTATTTCCTATTAGGTTCTGTCAAGAGGGGACATGAGGAGCAAACTGGAACACTGAAGGAAGGAGAAAGACTCTTCCACCTGTTTCGTGCTTGCTAGCTGCTCCCATCAGTGATGCCACAGCAGGTGGTTCCAGTCTCCACATGTTCTGGTCCTCTCTGAGATAACCAATGTTTCCCCCTCCTAGAGTCTCAGCGGAGCTCTGCTGGGGATATCCTCTGACCTGGATGGTGTCCCCTCTTCAGATGCCTGAGACCCAACCCTACCTGGCCTGCCTCCTGGGTTCCAGTTCTATTAACCACCAGCATCTTCCATGCGCTTCCCATTGTTAACCAGTTCCTGCAGGAGCTGCTCCAGTGCTCCATCTTTGCCTTTCAGACACCTACCTGTGTGGCCAGTTCTCTCTATTAAATTTTCTCTACTAAAATACCTAATGTGGTTTCTGTTTTGGGGGGATTTTTCTCTTTTTTTAATTTGTTTTTTATTTCAGCATATTATGGAGGTACAAATGTTTAGGTTACATATATTGCCTTTGCCCCACCCGAGTCAAAGCTTCAAGCATGTCCAGCCCCAAGACGGTGCACACCACACCCATTAGGTGTGTATATACCCATCCCCTCCTCCCCCTCCCATCTGCCTGACACCTGATGAATGTAACTACTTTATGTGCACTTAAGTGTTGATCAGTTAATACCAATTTGATGGTGAGTACATGTGGTGCTTGTTTTTCCATTCTTGGGATACTTCACTTAGTAAAATGGGCTCCAGCTCTATCCAGGATAATACAACAGCTGCTAGATCACCATTGGTTTTGTGGCTGAGTAGTACTCCATGGTATACATATACAACATTTTATTAATCCACTCATGTATTGATGGGCACTTGGGTTGTTTCCACATCTTTGCAATTGTGAATTGTGTGGCTATAAACATTCGATTGCAGATGTCTCTTTTATAGAATGTCTTTTGTTATTTTGGGTAGATGCCCAGTAATGAGATTGCTGGATCAATGGTAGTTCTACTTGTAGCTCTTTGAGGTATCTCCATATTGCTTTCCACAGAGACTGTACTAGTTTGCAGTCCCACCAGCAGTTTATGACTGTTCCTATCTCTCTGCATCCATGCCAGCATTTATTGTTTTGGGACTTTTTGATAAAGGCCATTTTCACTGGAGATAAGTGATATCTCACTGTGGTTTTGATTTGCATTTCCCTGATGATTAGAGATGTTGAGCATTTTTTCTAATGTGGTTTCTGCTTCCACGGAGCCAGCCAAGTGTCCCGAAGTGCTAATGAAACAACAACAACAAAAGCAGGGGGGTATGGCCTGGAAGCCAAAATAAGATGGATAGGTTAATTTTGCTTCACTATAGTAAATTTTATTATCTGTATGTATCCCATAACATCATGTTGTATACTTTAAATATACACAATAAAATTTATTTAAAAAGATGAAATGTCTCAGGAAATTAAAGTGATTAGGGGGAGAATTTTGACTCAAAGAGCAGAGAAGATGAGAAAGAAAGCAATCTATTGAATTTTAAATGCGGATTATTCAAGTCTTTGACTATAGATGTTGAGCGGATTTATTTTCCAAGTGAGGGCAAGAACATGACACTCTGACTCATTCTAGCTGCCTTACGAAATGGGATAACAAAAGTTTTGCATTAGCTTGGAGCAGCTTTTTTTCTTTAATACCTAGAAACATATTTGACTGAGTCACTGATTTTAAATATTTTATCTCCAAATATTTGATATATTTAAATAATTTAGCAAATGTAAAATGTAAGATATAACAAATTCCCATGAACTCACCACCTTATTTAAGAAACAGAACTTTTCCTATATTATTAAAGTTTTCTGTATGAAAATCTGCCATAATATCCTTCTCTCTCCCACCTGCAGGTAACCACATCCCTATGTTCCTGAATTTTTTTATTTGTCACTCCTTTGCTTTTCTATGTATATTGAGTACACATGCATTATCCTAATATTTTGTTTACTGTTATTTGTTTTATTTTTTAATTTACAAAAGTTTTATTGTTCAAAATGAATTCTTATGAAACCTTTTTTTGGAGATTCATCTATGTAAAACATTTATTTCTCACTGTTGTATTACACTATTTCTTTGTATTATCATAACACTATTTTTTCACTTTCCTGTCAATTGACATTTATTTACATTTTTCTGATATTATAAATAATACAGCTGTGTAGTATCCTTATACATGGCTCCTTTTGCATGTGCACAAGAGAGTCTCTATGTTAGGAAGAACAGCCAGGCCATAGGAAAAGGCTCATCTTCAGTTTCATGAGATAATGCCAAATTATTTTCTGAAGTGGTTTTACCAAATCAACCTCCCTCCAACAGTTGGTAAGAATGAGCATTGGTCCACATTCTTACCAATTCTTTGTATTATTTGACATTAACTTTTTACATTCAGGAAGATATAAATTATATTATATTGGATTTACTATGTATTTCCTTGATACTAAGGAGTTGGGGTATATTTTCATATGTTAATTGGCTACTTGCATTTTTTTCTGTAATATGACTACTTGTATCTTTTGTTCATTATTTTACCCAATGGAAAATTCTTTGTCTAATTCTTATTGCATTTGGAGAGTTCTTTGTATGTTCTGAAACTAATATTTTGTTAGTTATATCTATGAAAAATAATTTCTCCCAATTATAACTTGCATTTTCTTCCTGTTTATGGTCTCCTGATGTACAGATCTCTTTATTTTATTACAGTCAAGTTAATCAAGTTTACAGTTTGTGTTTTTTGTGGCTTGATTAAAAAATTCTTCCCTACCTCAAAATCATATAAATATTTTCTCATATTTCTCACTAGAAGATTTTATTAAAAATTTCCTTTCTGATTAAAATATTTAATCCACCTAGAATTGATTTTTTGAACTGTATAATTAATGAATCTAATTTGATTTGCCATATATAGTCAACTATCTCAGCATAATTTTTAAAAATATCTATCTTTCATAAAAGTCTGCAATTGTAGCTCTGTCACAGTTCAAGTTTTCTGTTTCTGGACTTTAAGTTATATTCTATTGGTTTGGTTGTCTATTACTTAACTAATAATATTTATTGCTTTGTAACAAGTTGTGATAGTAGGGCATTTTCCATCATTTTTTTTCTTCCTTTTGAAGTGTGTTGTGCATCTACTTAAAATTTTTCTTTTAACAACTTTTAGAATTAGCTTGTCAGGTTCCAAGAAAAACTCTGTTAGGAATATTACTCAAATCAGCAAGAATTTGTGGTCCTTTGGGGGAGAATTGATATTGTAAAAGTATTCAGTCCTCCTTTCCATAAACTTAGTATATCTCTCCATCAAGTTTAATGGGCTTTAATATCTTTCAATAAAAATTTATAATTTTCTCAATGGAGATTTTGTGTATTTTTTATTAAATGTATTCTTAGTCCATTACATTTTTGGTGGTGCTCGTTAAGTCCATCTTTTAAAATAATGACATTTTTCTATACCTTGTTGGTAACATATAAAATATGATGCATTTTTTTTCTTTTACATTTTTATTTTTTTTTCCTTTTATTTCATCATATAACGGGGGTACAAATATTGTT
>VBSM01003211.1:1836583-1853283 GCA_008086735.1 Cheirogaleus medius
GTAATATTTGTACCCCCATAATATGCTGAAATAAATAAATAAATTTTAAAAAAAGAAAGTATTAACAAAATTTGAGCAAAGCAAATACAATAATGTACAAAAAGAAAAATGTGTTAAGACCAAATGAGATTTCTGCCAGGAATACAAGTTATTTTTATATTTAATATCAATTAATGTAATTTACCATAATAATAGACTTTTAAAAATCATCTCAATAGATGTAGAAAAAGTATTTGACAAGAATCAGCATTCATCTCTGGTAAAAACTCTAAGTAGGATAGAAATATTTTCAATAGGGCAACAAAATGTATTAAAAACCTATAGGTAATATACTTAATGCTGAAAGACTAAGAACTTTTTCTAAAATCAAAAACAAGGTAAAAATGTCCACTCTCACGACTGTTATTCAACATAGCGCTGGAATTTCTAGCCAGTACAATAAGGCAGGAAAGGGAAATAAAAACATCCAAATTGGAAAGGAGCAATTAAAGTTGTCTCTATCTGCAGATCTCTTCTATTCAACATTGTAAAGGAGGTTCTTGCTAGTGTAATAGGTCAAGAAAAAGAAATCAAAGGCATCTTGATAGTAAAATAAATAACATTGTCATTATTTGCCAGTGACATTATGATTTATGTAGAAAATTCTATAGAATCTACACAAAAGCTCCTAGAACTAATAAGTGAGGTAAAAAGCATTGCAGGGTAAAAACGTACTTTATAAAAATCAATAATATATCTATATATCAGCAACAAACAGTTGGAAATTGAATTATATCATTTATAATTATATCAAAAATATAAAATTATTAAGGATACCTCTGGCAAAATAAGCATAAAATCTGTGCACTGAAAACTATAAAATATTGCTGAGAATAAGTAAAAGGCTAAATAATGGAGATATATATTATGTCTTGGAATGGAATATTCAATATTCTTAAAGATTTCAATTAATGCCAAATGATTGTATGGATTCAATGTATTACCACCCAAAATCCCAGCAAGCTATTTAAAAATATAAATTGAAAAACTGTTTCTAAAATTCATATGAAAATGCAAAGGACATAGATTAGCAAAAAAAAAAAAAAAAAAAAAAAAGGAAAAAGAAAACAAATTATAAGACAGAGAATAACAAACTTAGACAAACAGACCAACTAAATATAATAGTGAGTCTAGAAATAGACATATATTTATAATTAACTGATATTGGACAAAGGTGAAAAGAAACAATTGGGACATTTGGATGTCCATGTGCAAAAAGAGAGAAAGAGACACAGGGAGAAGAAACTTAAATCTATGTCTCTTACTTTATACCAAAATTATCTTAAAATTTATCACAAAGCTAAAAGTAAAATCTAAAACTATAAAAATTCTAGAAGAAAGTAAAGGAGAAAAATTTTGTGACCTTGGGTTACTCAAAAATTTCTTGGATTCAACACAAAAAGCACAATTCAAAATAGAAAAATACAATAAATTGGACTTCATCAAAATGTAGGATTTCTGCTTATCAAAAGACACTGTGAGGATAATAAAAAGACAGACCACAGACCAGGAGGAAATATTTGTAAATCATGTAGCTGATAAAGAACATGCAACCAAACTATATGAAGAATTCTAATATAATAAAAAGAAAATAATAAAAAAATTTAAATGAGCCAAATATTTGAATGGATATTTCAGCAGAAAAGATCCACAGATGGCAAATAAGTGCAACACATTAGTCCTTTGTCATTAGCTCAACGTCGGTAGTCATCAGGGAAAAGATAATTAAAACCACAATGAGATCTCACTGTACACCTATTAGAAACTCTAAAATTAAGAACTGGCCACAACAACTGTTATAAAGGATGTGGAACAACTGGAACTCTCATTGTCTGCTGGTAGGAATGTAAAATGGTGCAAACAGTTTGTAAAATAGTTGGGAAGTTTCACAAAAAATTAAACATATACCTACCATTCCTCTTTGAGGTATTTACCCAACAAAAATTAAAGCCTTTATTCATACAAAGACTTGCATATTGATGTTAATAGTAGCTTTGTTTGAAGTAGTCCAAAAAATGGAAACAACACGAACATCCACTAACAAGATAAAGAAATTGCTGTATGTTCATAGGACAGAATAATACTCAACAATACAAATGGAAAAATAAATAAATTCTAATACACAAAACAACATGGATGAATCTCAAAATAACTATGGTGAGAGAAAGAAACCAGACAAAAAAAATAGTGCATGCCATTTAAGACCATTTATATTACATTCCAGAAAAACAAACTAACTTACAGTAACAGAAAGCAGATCAGTAGCTGTCCAGAGACTGTGGATTGGAGAACCAGAGGGGGAGTTATAAACAGGCACAAGGTAACCTTTGGGTTTGACGGATGTGATCATTATCTTGGCAAAATGGTTTCTGGATAGTTTCATGGATATATACACACATGCAACTCATCACATTGTACATTTTATGTATGTGCAGTTTATTGTAAATCAAGTATACTTCAATAAAGCTGTTAAAAAGTTCAAAAATGTAATACCTCTCATGATGATGTTATAAATATAAATAAAACAGGAGATTTAAGTGAGACTATAACTCTGTGTGCTGGGACAAGTGAATATGCACCTACAGTGATTTAGCACAAGTACCTAATAAGTAAAATATTAGTATAACTAGAAAATACAATGATGAATATCTGAAATTTAGATTGATTAAGCCAAGCACTTTGTTGCCTCCTACTGCTCAGTATGTTATTCATCTCTGGAAGTGGGCTTTTGATTTGTGGGCAGAGAACACACATACATACACCCATATACCTTTAAAAATTCCTAAATTTTTGTCAAAGAACACAAGCCTAACAGAAGCATGGCGGTGGCCGTGGGCTGGAAACAGGCACAGCCTGTTGTTGGCTCTTACCTTGTTCTCAGGGCCTCCACCTCCAGCCCATCAAGAAGCACAAGGAAGACAATTCTTGCTTTTGCCATTTGTTTATACTTGTATTTTTTTGGACTTACATTACTATTCTGGACAAATGTAAGCTGAGAAACTTTTACATATTTTGAAGGAAATATTTTCAAACTTGATGCTTTCTTGGTTCCTGAACCCACATAAGCAAGGATTCTGATTGCAAAAGCACATCCTCATCAAGGGTAGAGAGAGGAGCCATGGCAGTGGTCCCTGGCATTCGCCTTCCGCTGGATCTCCAGGGACCCAGAAAAATCATCCTGCAGCTGCAAGGAAACTTCATCTAACAGTGGTACAAAGTCATCAAGATTTTTGGATCATTTTCAAAGAAGATGCAATGTCTTCTCTAGAAAAACAATAATAATGATTAATATCCCCAAATTAATTTAGTCAAATAAAAGATGTAAGAGACCAAAAGTGAAGAGGCATTTTTCAAAGCTGTATGCTATATAAAGAAAGGAAGATACAAGCTACACTATTTATTTATAAGACTCTTGATATTAACACAGAATTAATGACACATATGCTCAGAGAAAATCAGAACAGGCTTTTGGTAAATTTTCTAGAACAAATAACAATGCACAATATCAATCAATATCATGTGTGCATGATATTGGAAACATCTCTTATACTATTGTATGAAACTGCTAACTCACAAAGGATGAATTCGTTCTAGGTATATGTGTGTAATATCCATAATGGAGAAATGCTTGGCAAATATTTGTGTTCTTTTGGAAGAGACAGTTGTTTTAGCAAATGATTCTTTTATAAGACAAAATATAGATAGAATAGGTAAACTAGTTCAGCCTCTGTGGAAAGCAATATGGAGATACCTTAAAGCGATACAAGTAGATCTACCATTTGATCCAGCAATCCCACTACTGGGCATCTACCCAAAAGATCAAAAGTCACTCTATGAAAAAGACACCTGCACTCGAATGTTTATAGCAGCACAGTTCACAATTGCAAAGTTGTGGAAACAACCCAGGTGCCTATCAATACATGAGTGGATTAACAAAATGTGGTATATGTATACCATGGAGTACTATTCAGCTTTAAGAAACAATGGTGATATAGCACCTCTTGTATATTCCTGGATACAGCTGGAACCCATTCTATTAAGTGAAGTATCTCAAGAATGGAAAAACAAGCACCACATGTACTCACCAGCAAATTGTTATTAACAGATCAACATCTAAGTGGGCATATAGGAATAACATTTGTCCAGTATCCGGCGGGTGGGAGGGAGGAGGAGGGGATGGGTAAATACAAACATAATGAGTGAGATGTGCAATGTTTGGGGGATGGTCATGCTTGGGGCTCTGCCTTGAGGGGGTAGAGGGGCATGGGCAATGTATGTAATGGTAATGTTTGTACCCCCATAGTATGCTGAAATAAAAAAAAATTAAATTAAATTAAATTAAAAAAAAGAAAATGTATCTCTGGCTTAGCATCATGAAATTTAAAAATACACATCTTCCTTTCCTTAAAAAAATTAGAAAATAAAATAATAAAACTGCCTCTCTTTGATCAAGAAAAAAATAGGAAAAAAAAATAGTGAGCTTCCCTTTTAAGGAGAGAATCCGTTTATAATAGGGAAACTGTACGAGTCTGAAGTACTTTGTTTGTTCAGGCCCTATGTTATAAATTGCTTTTCTTTGCAGATAAGAAAAGCTAAGAATTCAGAATATTCATGATCAGGAAACTAAACAAAAAAACCTGCCCATGCACTAATCAGGTTGAGACAAATATGTAAAACTAAAATGTGATTCTACTCAATCATAAGTGACAAACTCCCGAAGTTGTATTTTCCTGTCATTCAATATAAAGAGATAAGTATTTTCTTGTCAATTTTTCTAATTAAGACTTTTACATCTACAATGAAATCTTTATCTTCCAGTCTTGAGAGAATTGCTAGGAATCACAAAAACGTTTTCATAGGAAAACAGAGCATGAGTTCAGGAAGGGCCTGTTCGTTTTTTCTCTCTTCATTTGTATTGCAGAGCCACCACCAATGTATTTTTCTGTCTTTCTTTACTCCAAGATGATACAAAGAGCTAGAGAAGATTCTAGTTTAGAGAAGGACTATCAGAATCAATAATCTTCCTGTTGCCAGGGAGTTAAAAATAATTAAAAGCATGCCTGACAATATCAAAACCTAAATATATGAAAAAATATTGCTTAGTGTTTGAATGGAGCACCCCCTGGGTGTGCTGAGTCATGCAAGAATTTGCTCTTAAATACCAACACAGTGGGCACTTTCCTTCATTCTTAGAGAATAAAAGTGTTGGGATTAATATAATTTCCTGATCTTGATTCATTATGGAAGAAACTATGGATCTGATCATTTCAGCTCCTGAGGTGCATGCCTTTTTAATGATCTACATGGAGAAATGGACAAGATTACAGGATTCTGTTTTCCAAGGAGAAAGATGCTCACACAAGTGTTTGAAAGGAAGGATGTGGTAAGAGCAGATTTTCATGGCACCGATAATTCCAGAGTAGATAATTGCTATGATTTCAGGTGGCTTCCTCTACTGGCATATCTCAGCGATAGTCAGTTATCTTAAATAGTCTGAACCTAGCACATCAGGGCTGAGATTGCTTATGTTTAATGTGGAGAATGATATACCCAGGAATTTCGAAGAGGACCAAAGTGTGATGCAAGTCACTTGCCCAGAGTCTAAGTCTCCCTAAAGTATTTGAGTGTCTCTTTTCCTTGGGAGGTGGGAGGGAAATGGCAATACTAACATTGTTTTAAATAACATCTAAATTCCACAGGGGAATATGACAAAATACATTCCAGAGCTGAGTAAAACTGATAAGTGGGTTAGGAATCCATTGACCACACCCTTCCACATTGAAACTCCGAATCTTCCAGGGTTTGAAAGTGATATACTTATTGAGAAGGCACGGAATTTCTGGATTTACTCATTCAACAGATGTATTGAGTGTCCAAAGACTGAGTTTTCCAGAGTCTTTCCAATGCATTTGTGACACAACGGTGAACAAAACTAATAAAAACCCCTATGCACATGGACTTTATACTCTAGTGTTTGAAGGGGAAGAGAGGACTGAGAGGAGACAAACAATAAGCACAGAAGATACATGAAGAAATTGTAAGATAGAAGGTGATAATTTCTACAGTTGGAAAAAAAAACAAAAAAACCTCAAGCAAGGTACCAGGGGTCAGGAATGCTCAGGAAGGCGGTGGAGAGGATGGATGCGGGTTGCAATTTAAAAGAGGGTGGTGTAAGCAGGGCACATTAAGAAGGTGACTTCTGAGTACAGGCGAAAAGGAAATCAGTCAGGTGAGTATGCGGATTACTGGAGGGACGCAGAGGAAGCAGCTGGTGCAGAGACGGGGAAGAGGCTGTCTGAGGGCTGCAGGGACCAGAGAGATGTCCTGGAGCCACCGGGCCTGCGGGCACCTGGTCTGGGAGGGCACTGAGGCTGGCCCACATAGGCCCTCATGAGGACACTGGTTTCTAATGAGAATGAAATGCTGTCATTGCAGCGTTTTTTAAGAGTGGCAAAACAGGCTTAGTATTACATGAATCTTTGGGGCTGCAGTATTAAAAACTGTGTAGGAAAAGCAGAGTAAGAAGCAGTTAGGAAGTTCCTGGTATAATCCAGGTCAGAGATGTTGACGGCTCACCCCAGCATGATATCAGAGGAGGTGGTGGAAAGGGTTGAACTGTGGGTATATTCTGAAGAGCCAACAGCACTTCCTGACAGATTGGATGTCACGTTTGACAGAAAGAGGGGAACTCACATGGCTGCAAGGCTTCTTTCCCTGAGCACCTGGAAGACCAGATTTGCCACCAACCAAGATGTGGAAAGTTGTAGAAGGAACAGGTGGAAAGAAGGAGCTTTGATTCGGACCTGCCGAGTTTGAGAGGCCCAAGTGGAGACGCTGAGTAGACTGCTGGGTAAACGTGTCTGCACCGCGGGACAGAGGCCTCAGCTAGAAATGGACATCTGCGAGTTGTCAGGATATCGAGGCCATTTAATGCCAAGAGACTGAATAAAGCGGTGAATGTCAACAGAGCAGAGAAGAATCAAGCACTAAGCGCAGAGATGTTCCAGCATGGAGAGGCCAGGAGAGAATGAGGAACCAGTACAGGAAACTGGGAAGAGTAATCATGGAAATAGAAGAAAAGGCCAAGTCACTGGCATCCCAGAAACCAAGTAGGGAGTAATGTATGAAAGAGAATGAGATGGTCATTACAATGAAACCATGCCCAACCCCTACTTCTTTGGACAGGACACTAACGTATACATAACCCACACTGGTCCTTGCTTCAGGAAACAGGGTCCAGACTCGCTGCCCCTAACCAGTAGCAGGGGCCATGTCTGCATGGACAAATCATGTAGCTCATGTACTCCAAGGATCCTAGAGTTACATTCCTTTAGATGCTAGATGCAAGGTACTGGAACGCATTTTAAGCCATATAATGCAATTCTCGCCACCTGTTTGGAAGCGAAAGTCCCACAGCTGGTTCACTTCCCCAGTCCCAGCCTCTACTCTTTCCCTTTCCCACTGACCATGTCACTAAACCCCAGCATGTCCCACATCAAACCCACTCAAGTTATGACACCACATGCACAGGGGCTGTCTCACTTCCTATTCATCTCACTGCTCCCAGAGCTGCAGACTCTCAACGAGTGTTTTGTCAAATTGAATAGAACAATGGGTACTTTGATTATCATTTTTTCTCTCTACTGCTATGGCAGAGGGAAAAAAGGTTGTACAGGAGGAATCTGCAAATCTCATATATGACCTTGAATAGAGAAAATAAATGTTGCACTCCTACCCTGGCCTGTGATCAGTGAAGTTTTCAATATAAAAGCAAACAACTCAGGAGAAGCAGAAATGCCCCCAAAGCAGGCTGGCACCCCACTTCCGTGCAAGCTCATTCAGCACCACTGGCTCCTCGACAACAGAGAACGTCAGTTTCACCTGGACACCCAATAGGAAGCAGCCACATCTCTGGGGTGCATGCCCGTCACACATCCTGATCTACGCTCCTGCTGAGTCTCTGCATAGAAGCCACCACGGGGCCATGTTCCTTAGGGCTTGGAAGCTTGATTCACTCTCAATCCAAAAACTCACTTTGGCTCTCATGGAGACAGCACAAAGACACCAGGAGTGCAAAGTGACCAGCAGCTAATTTCAAACTATCAGCCTCAATAATCTAAGGAGAAGCATTTCTGATCTCTGATTTAGGGATAGGTTGTAAATATCATGTGCATGGAGCAGAAAGAATTGCCTTCGTTCCACACCTAGCAAAACTCAATAAAGAAAATCAGCATTATGGAAATTGTTGGTCAGAGGATGGTGGGATTCCGATTTAGTGGAAGGTATATAATCTCAGAGTTCCAGCAAAGGCAAAGGGAAGACAAGGCCACATCATAAAGAAAAATATCACTTGGGCTTCTCCCAACTAATAGGATCATATAAAAATGTAATGGAGAATAAAAACACTGTGATATTGATGGTTTATGATAAGAATTGAGTTTTGAAAAAAATAGGGGCTTTAAATCATCCAAGTCTCTAAATAACATTGGAAATCAGGGAGTCGAATGTGTTCAAGCTTATCAGCACCAGATCTGGAAAATGTTGGCAAGATTACTAACTGTAATTTCATGATGATATGATGGGGCCCCAGAAGCAATTCTGTAGACAGCTGGTCTCTTTGCAGAGTTAACACACTCAGACATAATCCAGGTTCCTTCAAATGGTCAATTCAGAGGTCACAGCCAAGATCAAGTTTGTAATTACTGTAATTTCACCTTCTGCTGCAGAGAGCATCAAGTCAGATGAGGCATTGCCCAGAGAGCAGCAATTTTCTTTATAAAATTATTGCCATTACTGCAACTATAGGTAAAGTGACCAAGCCTTTCTTCTTTCCAAAGTTCTAATTTTGTGCTAATATATCAAGTAGTAAATCACAAAATTTAAGAGAATCTAAGCTATTAACATGTTGCCAGCTTTACAACTTTACAATCCTATAAATACCAACTGAAAGACCTATTCACCGCAACATATCTCTTCTTTCCATGCAAGAACGTTTAGGGGATTGTGTTGATGAGTGTACTTTCTGGGCAACTCTTGATATTGGCTTGAGAGAGAGGTTTCTAGACTCTTGCCAATGCTGTGCAGAAGCAGGGCAAGCGTTGTAGTCCTTGCATGTCCTCGTGGTTAGGCTGGGAAGCTGTAGCTCAACTTTTGCTGATAAGGAAATTGGGTCTCCCCCGTCCGTCCATGAAGGAGATATTTTCTCAGCTCAAGAAGGTAACAGGGCAAGCTTTGTGCTTGGAAAAATCAAAAAGGAAACTTCTGCTCAATTAGTTCAATTGTCTTAAAATATGGGTGAGGAAACTGAAGGCCAGGCAGGGTGAGTGACTTTCCTGAGATCAGACAGTCAATTAGTGGCAGAGTCCATGTAAGTCTCACATTCAGACCATTGTGCAACACTTCCTACTTTAACACATTTGATGTGCATAATCATTCTGCCCATCTGCAGGGCTTAATAATAGAGAACAGAGCCATGTGGGGACAGATATCTAATTGGGGCTCGCTGTTTCCTGTTTTCGCTGCCTAATTACCACTATTACTGTAAGTATACTGAGAATGGGTTTCTTAGAATAATCTTTATCCAGGGCCACATAACATACATACTTTGGGGATCTGTATAATTACTGCTTTCCCCAATTCAATCAGGGAGGTCGAGTAATATCTGTGCCTTTCCATATCGATACTGCTGGCTTCTTTGCCACAAGCAGAGATGCAATAATTACCAGATGCAAACCATAAAATGCAATTTTCAGATATTGCTGAAAAGTTGGCTACATTCTTATGAACCAAACTTAACTGGAGAACTAACAGCACTCTGGTGTCTGCTGACCTACTTATGATTTGACATTTAAAAGAAAAGTAAAAAGAGTAGGATGCCCTGAACTCAGAAGTCAAGGTATCACCCACCTTTGATTCTCGATGTGGGGAACTGGATTTTCAATTGTCATTTGGCTGCATAATGGGTTAGGCGAAGACAGACTTGATTAAAATGGGCTTTCAGCTTCTTTGTATGTGCCTGACATTCTCTGTGACCACCAGGGCCTCAGCTCCTTGCCCAGGGTGAAAAAGTGTTTCCATCTCATGGTCAGTCATATCCATGATAAGAGGTCTACATGTTTCTTCTGCAAATTACAACCAAAAATTACATGCTTGGGTAACAGTGAGCATAAACACATGTCCATACACACATACATTCAATTGAAAACAAGTAGTAACAGCCACTCTTGGAACCCGCTTTTCTTCTGGCAGTGGTTTCCATGCTGACTATGGATTGGTGTCTGCAGGGAGAGTCAGATCCCAGCAGCTGGCCTCAGACGGCAAGCCAGTCTGAGCAAAAATTATGATTCCTCATTCCCCAGCATGTGACATTTGAAGAGAGTGATGTCTAATGAAGGTTTCTTTTCTGAGCTGCTGAAAAGTACCTATCAGTCAGTCAGTGTGGGTGCACAATTCCAAAGAGCTCTCAGTGATCCAGTTTGAGAGGGGAGAACATGAAGGGGGCAGTAGGACCACCCACCCCCACTGTGATGTAAATAAGGGCCACAGCACTGATGCTCCTCTTGAACAGCCTGAATGAACCACCATAAGTGACTCTCCTAACTGTGTTTCTGCTAAACACTGGAGGGCCTCACTTTTCTTCTTTAATGTAGAGGGGGCGAGGTGGGGAGAAGGCGGAAATATCTGCCCTGTCAAAGCTACACAAGAGAATTCTTTTAAAATAAACAGCTAAACTTAACCGCAGGCTTTTCTTTCCATGGACATATTTTAAATGTATATAATATTAGATGGCTGCTAAAAAAATGACAAGTGTCTGTTTTCATTAAACTCCCCAAGTACATGGATCTAATTGACAGGCTTTCTGAAGCCTGGCGGAACTTCTAGCTTCCGGGTTTCCATGGCAATATGTCCCCACTGCTAGAGCTGTACTGCTCACAGTCATCACTCACAGGAACCTGCGTTTGAGACACTCTGCTAAGTTATCCAGGAATTTCACCATCCCAAAGGGTAACAAATCCAATTTTCCAAGCAGGTAAAATTTCCTACTTTGAGGCTAAGCTTCCGCTTTAGATCTCCAAGAATTCTACGTTCAGTCTACATGAATTTATTTTTTTCTTCCTGTCTGACTCTGCAGCATACACTCTAAGGCTGTAAGTCTTAAACTGTCCTGGTTATCTCTTTTCATCTCCTTCCAAAGGAGTAACATTGCATCAAAACCTGTCCTCCTCTTCTGGGAGGTAACGCGTGCCATGCTTAGTCCTGTGAGTTATCAACAAACTGCAGGCTCACAAGTCCCCAGGCAAGGTGGGGAGAGCACAGGAGCAGAGCTGCCACAGAAGCACGTGGTACAAGTGCTGGCGGGGGCTGAGTTCCAGCCCACCTGCCACTCACACGCCACTCTGAGGGGCTGCATCACCCCCGAACGGTGCCCTTTTCTAACACAAAGGGGAAGTGTGCAGACCTGACAATATGGAACACGCTTAGCGTACATTATTTCATTTAGTCCTCAGAGCCTGATGACAGAGTTCTTATTAATCCTAAATTATATTGAGCAAAACCAAGGTTAAGTACCATGTTCAGGGCCACACAGCTTGTAAATGGCAAAGCCAGGATTTCAAACAAAGTCGGCTGACTCCCATGCCCCAGTTCTCTCCGCTGCACTGGGCAGTAGAGAAAAATAATGCAGTCCGTGAATGCCCTGACCTTCTCAAAGGGGAAGGCCTGCTGGACACAGAAAGGGTGGGCTCTGCTCCGAAAGGCATCCAATTAGAGGAATTTTTTTCACAGATTGCTACCTGTCTAGGGCTCATTGGCATTTCAAAATCAATTATCCCTAAAATGTGTATGTCGCCACCTTCTGGGCTGTGGCACGCATAAAATCCTCAGGTTTCTCCAATAAGAAATGACAGCCACCCTGGTGGTTATTTGTACATAATGCCTGTGTTCAAACAAGATGGCCTGGATCTGCTAAGAGATTCTTATCAGTTAATTGAATCAGTCACTGTTCATTTACCTGGGCCCCTCTGATGGGGTCTACAAACAGCGCTTCACAATCCAGATCTTCCAAACGTCAGATGCAGGACTGACGGCTTCCTTCCACTGTAGCCCATCGACAACGGGAAAGGAATGTTCAGCAGGGCTCATAGTCTTGGGGTAGGAGGTGGGGGGTGTTAAGCACAGGACAAGTGCAAATTTAGGACTTACTTATTATCTCAAGTGAATCATTGTGTCAAAAGGGCTTCATATTCTTTTTTTTTTTTTTTTTTTCAAAATGAAGGAAGATTTTTAAACAGTAGAGAAGTGGGTAAGTGTGAATTCAGTGAAGGAGTGAATTGGGGAGATTCACCGGTAACTGACCGGTCCTCAGAAATGAGGGTGTCACTGCTATGGCCAAGCAACGAGCTGATCGCTGTGAGTGGCAGCTCCGCCCCTCCTTGTAGTTCTCACATAATAGTGATGAGGTTACAGGCAAAAGGCTGCGGGCGCAGAGGTTGGTGTCCAGTGCTTCGAAATATGACAGCTCACATACAGCAGAGGAACATTTTTCTAAGAAAAATAGAAAGAAAGAAGCAACCCAGAAGATTATTTCCCCCTCCCTCTTGGGAGCATGGGCTTTGTCCAGGCATTCTTCCAAGAATCCTCTCTTCCCCCCACCCTTCTTTCCCCTGCAACTAAATCAGCTAGTGAAGAACATTCTACGTGCTATGCTCTCTCTGGTTGGAAATCCCAGCCACCCAACTGCAGTCAAACAGGAGAAAGCATGGAAAGAGGAAGTACTTGCAGACTCAAAACAGGAAAGCAAATAGCATTCACTCACTATTCATTCTTTCAACAAATATTTATTCAGTTTTTACTCAGTGCCAGACACTGGGGAAAGAGCAATAAACAAAATATTCCCATGGAGCATACTCACTGGTAGTGGAAGACATAATAAAACAGAAAATATTTGTGTCAGATGGTCATAAGGATGAGTAGAAAATAAAATAAGGCAATGAGAAAGGGGTTTGCATTTCTCAGAGGGAGGCCACAAAGGCCTGCATGATGAGGAGCGTTTGACCAGAGCCCTGCAGGGAGGAAGCCATCGAGACCTGCAAAGGGGAGAGCCAGAGTGCGGCAGACAGAGCCCACGTAACGGTCCTGAGGTGCTGTCATCACATTTGGCGTCAACTGAGCCGAGCAAGAAGGCCCAGGGCTTGAGGGAAGTGCCCAAGTGGTGCAGATTGGGATCCCCAAGAGGCAGACTCTGAGAATGCGATGGTATAGGGAGGAGTCTCAAGATCAACACACTTAAAAGGAAGGGGGAAGACACGGGATGGAACAAAAGAAGTTGGAGCATGATATGGTTTCAACAGAGGACTTGGCCAACCCCTCAGGGGCCCTCGGGCTGGGATGAACCTTCCGTGTTGTCCTGCATTGCAGCAAGGATGCCGGGCCCTGTGCCCATTCATCCGCCAGTCTTCACATTCACACGGTCCCAGGAAGAGGGCACGGCTGGCCATGGGAGAAGCAGCTTTCTCCACCTCTAGGCAATTTCCACAGGAGCCTGACAGCTGCAGGGAGTAATTCTTTCAGTCCTGGAGCAAGATTTGGGCCACACATCACAGCATCTACAACACCAAAGGGGAGAGTGTCGCGGGATAAGGACAGAAATACACCTGGAACCAGATTATTTCAAAAACATGGACAGAATTTGGGTTTATCATGGGTAGTCACTGGAGGGTTTAAGGAGATGTATTTTCAAAGGATCATTCTGGCTGTTAGTTTGAAAATAGACCACGGGGGTTGAGGGCAGGGGTGGAAGGTTAAGACCAACAACGCCATTGGTACAGAGCTTAAAGGAAATAAAAATTGCTAAAGAGAAAAAAATAAATTTTCAGTAAGGGCAGCAAAGTCACCAGAGATTGCCTGGTGTTGTCAGGGAGCCCCTGCTAGTGGCATACAAAGATGGAAAGAGAAAGCTGAGAGCAGATCTCGCCAGAAAGGAAACAAGAACAGGACTCGGCCATTCACATCTGGAAAAACATAAAAACAAGGAGATTCTTTGATGCAGATGAATCAGAATTTCAAACAAACTTTGCAGTATGTTTGGGGCAAGAAAAATCAAGAGGATTAGTATCCTTGAGGGTTCTCAGGAGAGCTTAGAGGGTAGAGGGTAGAGCATGGTGGGATTCAGGAAAGGTGAAATTCATCAGAGAGCTGATGAAAGGTAATGGAGCATCCTTACAATTTAGGGTAGTGGTTCTCATGCTTGGGATGTATTGCAACCACCTGAGGAGTAAATGAAGAACACAGAGACCCAGGAACATTAACATATAAGGCCCTGAGGCTTCGTATATGTACTAAGTTTACCAGGGATGCTGATACCCCCCAGAGTTAGAGAACACTGACTCAGGAGAGGGCTTTAAGGCGTGCCGGTACACTGTGGCCTTCCTTCCCTGGGAAAGAACAATTAAAAGGCATGACTCTCCATTTGCTCACACTCAAAATCAGTGTCCGTTAATGTCCAAATATTACATGCAGTGTTTCTGCCCTGTATCTGAAGGTGGATTCATTACTTATTCATTAATAGAAGATCCAGAGCCCCCAAACTGGTGATCTTAGTGACAGGAGTAGAAGAGAGGAGAATTGCTAAGGCTTTGCAGCAGAGTCTCTGTTGGCATCATCCAAGGAGCCAGGGATGTACTCAGGGAGGGGGACTGAGTCAAATATGTTCCAAATTTGTTTAGCACTTTCTTGACAAAAAAAATAAAATAAAAAATATGTGGGTCACAGATGTCCTCCAATCATGGAACCATTTAGAGGGCATGAAGTGAAAGTTCTTCCTATTCTTTGATAGAAAATTAAACTAAATCAATCATGATTTCTAAGCAGAGGGGCTCATAGCAGATCATACAAGCTTTCCCCCCATGTTACAACTACAGTGACTTCAAAGCACTGGAAGGTACAACCGCAACAGCCCACTCATCCCATCCGTTCCTATGATAACACCCCTGCCTGGCGTGCCAGGGCTCTTAGGCCACATAAAGGGATTCTCCTGACATGTTTCCGGTAACAGGAATGCAACTTTTTTGTTAACCAACAAGGGGTGGGGGTGTATTAGTCAGAGTTCTCCAGAGAAACAGGACCAACAGATATACACACAGCGGTCCTCCGTATCCACGGGTTCTGCATCCACAGATTCAACCAACTGCACGTTGAAAATATTCAGAAAAAAAGAACAATACAAAATACAAATAAAAAACACCATAGTATAACAACTCTTTACATGGTATTTACATTGTATTAACTATTAGAAGTAATCTAGAGATGATTTAAAGTATACAAGAGGATATGCATAGGTTATAATACTGCACCATTTTATATAGGGAACTAGGACATCACCAATTTTGGTATTTGAAGGGGGTCTTGGAATTAATCCCCAATGGATATCAAGGGCCAACTGTGTGTGCATATTTTTGTGAGTATGTATGTATGGATGGATGGATATTTAATATATAAAGAGACTTATTATAAGGAATTGGTTCACATGATTACAGAGATTGAGAAAGTCCCATGATCTGCCACCAGCAAGCTAGAGACCCAGGAAAACCGGTAGTGTAATCTGAAGCCCAGAGAGCTGGGGAGATGATGGTCTGGTGGTGCAGACTCCAGTCTGGAGGTTGAGGCCTGAGCACCAGGAGCGTGGGGAGCAGGAGATAGAGGTCTTAGCTCCAGCACCCAAACTTGCTCTGCCTTTTTATTCTATGCAGGCCCTCAAGGGATGGGGTGATGCCCACCCACACTGGAGAGGACCAACTGCTTTACTCAGTCAACCAATTCAAATATTAATCTCTTCTGGAAACACCCTCACACACACTCCCAGAAAAAATGTTCAGCCAGCTATCTGGGCGTCCCATGGCTGAGTCAAGTTGACACATAAAATTAACCTTCACAAGGGGGACATAAAAGTTTATGACTAATCTAATTTAATTTTCAGAAAACTTTATTAAAGGGGGAAAAAATGTGACCCAATTTCTACACTGCTAAGTTAAGCTAACATCAATAAGTAAAGCTTGCAGAGAGGCAAGCATCCACATAGAACTTCAGAAATATGTCAGCCAATTATCCAGAAGGATAAGGGCTGAATTAAAGCAATGTTGCCTTGGAGACTATTTTCATAAGCAGGTAAAGAAACTATTCAATACAGAACAAAATCAAGATGAACATAAACAGAGGACAAGGATTTTTGCTAATAAGCATAACTATATTAATTCTGAAACAATACCCCCACTACCCCAAATATTCAGAGATCTTCACGCATTCCCAAATGAACTTTGCCATGAACAGATATAGAATAGTTTAACAAAATTCTTCCCATGGATTATCTACTCAGTCCTCATCATGCATCTCCAAAGAAGATCACATGTCAGTGTAGAAATTGGGATTCTAAGCCAGCCAATCTTATGATAAAGCTTCACTTTTAACATTCATGCTGTACTGCATAATATTGGTGCAGAAATGAATACAGAAAACAGCAACTATAAGATTATAAGACAATTAAAATAATTTTTAAAATAGCAAAACTTGTCAGATCCTAGCATAGCAGATCTCATTTATAAAATTAGAGCATTAGGATTGTCAAAAATGGCGGAGTAGGGACGATCTCCTGGCTCTCTGCTCTCAGA
>VBSM01003211.1:1853383-1870355 GCA_008086735.1 Cheirogaleus medius
GAGGCAGATGCCATCCAGAGGACCGAGGAGCTGAAGGAGACCAAGAAGAAGCTGGTGGAGAAAGATGAGTGCGCTAACCTGAGGCGCAACCACCAGCAGGCAGTGGAGTCCCTGCAGGCCTCCCTGGATGCTGAGACCCAGACCCGCAATGACCTGGAGTTGCAGCTGGGCCATGCTACCTGTCAGGCCACGGAGGCCCAGGCAGCCACATGGCTGCTGCAGGCCCAGCTGAAGGAGGAGTGGGAAGGGTGGGATGAGGAATGGCGGCTGGCAGCTGAGCTCCGAGAGCAGGTGCAGGCCCTGGAGCGCCGGGCTGCACTGCTGGCTTCTGAGCGGGAGGAGCTGCGGGCTGCGCTGGAGCAGGGTGAGCACAGCCGGCAGCTGGCGGAGCAGGAGCTGTTGGAGGCCACCGAGGGCCTCAACCTCCTGCATTCGCAGAACACAGGCCTCCTGAACCAGGTGGAGGAGGCTGCCCAGGAGAGGTGGGAGGCAGAGAAGGCCAAAAAGGCTATCACTGATGCCACCATGATGGCTGAGAAGCTGAAGAAGGAGCAGGACACAAGTGCACACCTGGAACGGATGAAGAAGACACTGGAACAGACGGTGCGGGAGCTCCAGGCCCGGCTTGAGGAGGCTGAACAGGCTTCCCTCAGAGGTGAGAGGCAGGTAGCTATGGGGGTACTGGTGCAGACTGTGGGCCCCTGGCAGAGGCCAGTGGCCTGTCTGTCCAAATGGCTGGACTCGGTAACGGCAGGATGGCCGCCTTGTCTGCAGGCACTGGCAGCGACCGTCTTGCTGGTCAAGGACGGGCTTACACTTCGGCAGGGTGTCTGTGTGTAGGTCCTGCACGCAGTGATGGCTTTGGTGAATACATCGGGGCACCGATGGCTTTCTAGCGGTCGGCTGGCGCAGTGCCAGGGACTGCTGTGTGGGGACCCACAAGTCACCATCGAGACTGTGCGGACCTTGAACTCTGCCACCTTCCTTCATATCAGGCCAGTGCCCCCGGACCATGACTGTACCAAGGCCGTGGAGGAGGTCTATGCAAGCCGGCCAGACTTGAAGGATAGTTCATTGCCAGTGCCTGACCTGGAGCTCTACCCGGACGGCAGCAGCTACATCCAGGATGACAAACGGTTGGCTGGCTACGCAGTCACCGCAGAGAGCGAAATCATCAGGTCAGCCCTTCTGCCTCAGGGATGGTCAGCCCAGAGGGCAGAGTTATAGGTGCTCACCCAAGCCCTCAGATATGCCCAAGACAAAAGGGACAATGTATACGGATTGCCCCTGTATCTGGCTGGAAGCCAAGGACTGAATGGGACCACTGGTCTGTACTCTTATGGGAATTGGACTCAGGGCCTCCGCCCCAAGAGACTGGACTAACTTGTTTCTTGGTAATCCTTTTCTGGGTCTACATGGGGTGCCTCTGTGTTGTTCTTGCTTGGGGCTCACTGGGGGAAAAATGCTGTTACTATGTAAACCAATCAGGAATTGTAACTACCAAAGTCAAAGGGCTAAAAGATCCTTCTGATGGTAACCATGGACCCTGCTTGCCCAATGCAGTTGTTAGATTCATAGAGAGGTTGATGTCTCTGTGTAAATTGATAAGGACATCAAAAGGGGGGAATGACAGGGAAAGCGGGACACGACCGCTTGCCGCCTCCCTGCCACTCCCGCTCCGGTCCCGCTGCAGCGCTCCAGGCCCCTACGGCCCCACTGCTTGCGCGATCCTGATTGGATGTTAAAGCTTGTTGCTGATTGGATGTTAAAGCTTGTTGCTGATTGGACACTTTTTGAGTCCTACTAGGAGTATAAAAGCTGGAGGAGAACAAGGAAGGGGGGATCAGAAGAGCAGAAGTTGGCTGAGCCTGCTGGCCGAATTAAGGCTGTTCTCTGACTCTCCACATGCCGCTCGGTTATATCCCTGGTCAATAGCTGTTAAAAGAGCTGTTATACACTTGCTGTTAACACTTGCCAGAACATAACCAGCTATGTACAAGATATCGTTTTAAATTATAAGTGAATAACCTGCACACCCATAAAATTACATCATCGAAAACCTCAATGGAAAAGATGATCTCCCATAAGAGCATAAATTTAAAAAATGGACATGTTAAATATAAATCTGAACAGGTTAAAAAATGATAGGTAAATTGGAATCGTTTTAAAGAAATTATGGTTTCCTCTATTTTGCACACTGACTTCTTTTTTTTACACCTGGCACTGCTCTGAGTGGCTGGCCAACCTGGCATCTTCTGCGGAAGGAAGATTAGGTTGGCCACCTACACACACTGAAAGGTAGGGAGGGAAATGAGATCACAGATTTTCTCCAGTCAATAATATATTCTGGGAAAGCTAGTATAGAATAAATGCTAAACAGACTCCAATCAGTGGGCACTAGAGAGCTCAGGTCCCCGAAGGAATCAATCAGCTGAATAAGAGCTCACTCCAGAAATCCCTGCAAAGGTTCCTCTTTGGCCCAGAGCTGGGGCCCCAAAGCAGATGATGAGGCTGGGGCCAGAGCAGCCAGTGAGTTAGCAAAGGACCTCTTCTCTTCCAAGGTGATGGTAGTTCATGTGGCCCCATGTTCCCAAAAAGCAAGACTAGAGACCTCAATGATGGGGTACAATCTGCTCTGCTACTCAGCCTTGGAACCCTCAAGTCTCTTGGTGGGGGGTTTCTTAAATATAGGACCCTAACTGCCAAGAAAAGGAGATTGGGAACTGCCTGCAGTTTGCAGCATGGAGGGCTGGCAGTCACCGAGCAGTGAGGCAGAAGCTCGTGAGACTGCTGGACTCTTGCAACCCCATAGTCTGCAGGGAAGGAGGCCTCCAGCAGCAAGAGCAGGCAATCATCTTCCTGGGCTGTAATGAACTTTAGAGAAATAAAGATCAGAGCCCAAATCAGATTTTCAGGTGAGGTTCTGAGTTGTAGACAGAGGGGAGTTCTTTCAGGGATTTTAGAAAAGTCATGTGCTGTTTGAAAAGGCAGGGGCAACAGGCCCTAGGCTGAACTTTTAAGATTATTGCCCAGAACCACAGAGGTTCTGATGAGAAAGTTTCCACTGAAAGAACCCACAACCCCGTCCCCTCTGACCCCACTCCCACCACAAAGGTTTCTGTGCCCACACACCTACACCCTGGCAGCGCAGAAGGCTGGGACTGCAGGAGTTTGGTGGAGGGTGGTGGTGGTAGCATTTTAAAGACATTTTGTTGGAAAGGCAGGATTTACCAAATAGGTAACTGTCAAACTGTGAAGGGAGTACAGAAGATTTTCAGCATCACGAATAACCGATGTCTATTTCTGTGGCTGTGGCCAGTCGCCTCAGTGCCCTCCCCTGTAAAAACGAGTATGGAATCATAACAACTTGTAGGTGAGTGAGAATTAAATAAGAAAACGTATGCACATCACAGAAACTGCCACAAAATCCTCCCTAAGTCTCAGTTTACAAAGACAACTGTCCACATCTATAGATAAGACTGTGATTGGTTCATCCTGAATGTGTCCCCATCACAAAGACACTAAATTCAAAAATGTGGCTGCATATACCATCCTGTTATAGGACCAAATAATTACCAAAATATATGCAACAAGTCTGGCTACAAAGTCAAAATATCCAACCAGTAGCCCAAGAAAACAACCAGAGTGGAGTGACAAGCCACATCTCTTCTCCTTTAAAGAGCAAGAACACAGACTGCTGAGAGCAATGCACCATCATTAGCTAATGTCTGGCCAAGCCACCAGGACCAGCACCGTGACAACAATGACAAAGACCAAAGCAGTCACCCTGTGCTGAGCATGTCTATGAGCCAGGCACCGTGAGGTAACTTCTCTTTTTAATATTATTGCATTTATGGGGCACACCAATCCTATGGGGTGGGTTTCATCAGGTCCCCCCTGTACAGATAAAAAGCAGAGGCTGAGAGCATTCCAGGATTAAACCAAATGAGTTAGAGCAGGTGTCTTCAAACTATGGCCCACGGGCCGCATGCGGCCTGCTGAGGACATTTATCCGGTCCGCCGGGTGTTTTGCCGCCGTTGCCTGTCCTGCTTAGCAGCCGACTCATCCCGGGTCCACAGTGTGCACTCTCCAATGGTCTGAAGGACAGAGAACTGCCCCCCTGTTTAAAAAGTTTGAGGAGGCCTGCTAGAGGATAAGTCTAACTGTGGCCACCCTGCCCCAAGGCCTCGCTCCTTCTCCTGTGCCAAAGCCTCTGGTCCCAGGCTCCTTGCCGGCCCCAGGCCTTTCTGAGATTTGACTGGCCCTCCACTCCCCTAGTCCACATGCTGACCGTGGCATGGCAGGGCCTGTGTGCCAGCCCCTTCCTTTAGCTCCCCCTTCTCCAAAACTCTGCCATCACCATCCTCTTTTCTGTTTTCCATCACTGGCATCTGAATGTAACACAGTGAGCCCGTCCCTGCCTCCCCATGCATCTCCAACATCCTCCTTTCCCGAATCTGTCACGGCCCCACTGACCGCCTGCAGCCTGGACCCAGAGAGGCCCACAGCTGGAGCTGACAATAAAAATTGATGGATTAGAGCACAAAAGGGGCAAAGTCTTCATGTGTCCTCCTGATTCCAGGGCTTCTCTATGTAAAACAGTTGAGGACACTGAGTGGAACCTGTTGGTGCATTTCCAGGTTCAATCACCCCCCCACCAGGCAAATGTTCAGTGCTTATTCTCCCTGTGCTTTCCAGCTTATTAGGGCTGCTGTGATAGCAGTCTGCACTTCAGATCATTAGCTACTTGCTCCTTAAACGGAATCTGTTAGCTAAATATAACCAGGAGCTTTTGGTAGTTTGCACTAATTGTGTTGAGTTGCTTTGTTAAGGTAAATAACAGAAGAAACTATCAGTGTATACATATGAAAGCCATAATTTTCCTGCTCGCCCCAGACAGTAAGTGCTTTGGGCATTGTTTAACAGGCTTGTTCGGCTGTCAGGTAAATGGGATGATTGATCATGGGTCCTGCTCCAACCAGACGCCCACAGTTGGGCAACATTTAATCGCAGCCCCCTCCTGCTGAGAGACAAGGCGCTGGACTTCCTCGGTGCACACATCTCAAGTTGGGAATCCGCCATGTGCCTCTCCTGGGACAAGGCTGTGCAGTAAGAGACTAGTCTGATTGTCACAGCTGTACCATGTGTTGGGACAGCCCCAGGCCCATAGAAAAAGAGAGACATATGCCCTCATCTCTCAGCTGCTCTGTGAAGAGAGGAACAATTGAAGAACTGCCTGGGACAGCTCTCTCTTCTTAGATGTCCAGCAGTCACCTACTGGACTAGTGATTTTCCAACCTCTTTGAGCCATGGAATCATGGGGTGTCATTAAACCATAAATGAAAGAGCAAAATGTAAAGAGACAAATTGCACAGGTTGAGGTGTGGGTACCTTATCAAACTACAGGACTCCTCCACTTTGTCACCGAGTAGATGCCATAGGGCAGCCACTTTAAAAATTGCATTGCATCCAATAGTGTGTGTGAAAAGAGAAGAGTAGATTTCAAGCTTCTCCCAACCCAAATTTATGCAGAGGTCAAAAACTAGTGACGCTGTGCAGCCACCAAATATCTTGTTGGCCAGTTGATTTTGCTGGCCTCATATCTCAAACACACACAGTGTTTTCGAAAGCAATTGAATTAGCTGGTTTATGTTCAATTGCAATGCAATCATCTTAATCTTGTATTACTGAATTGTATTATAACTGTTTAGATCAATTACATTTTGCTCAGCCCCTGAAGAACAACAGAATCCCGTGAGTAAAAGAACAACCCCTGAGTCTTCCTCAGAGCCTCCTGTCCATCCAACTTACAGAAATGTCTCTTGCTCTCTGGGACCCCTCTCTTACTTATGGATTAAAAATATACCTCCCCAACTGCCTCAGTTTGGACCACAATTGCTGAGTAACTCCTCTTCTCAAAAGCTGCAACAGACATAGTGGATTTGGAGCACCATCAGCATTTGAAGAGTGATTTTCCATGAGCAGAAAAATAAGTGAGAAAGTCGCCACCTATTCCCCACTGGAGGCTAGCATTGTCACTCACTCTAGAACAGGAGTAGCTAGGCTTTCCCAAACACTTAATTCTTAGTTGATGACACCAGCAAATTAGTGTTGATTTGTGTATTAATACTAGATTTAATGATGGTTTGTCATTATATAAGAAAAGGTGTGTGTTTTTTAGGATTGTGTACCAAAGAAAATAGGGGCAAAGTGATATGATATCTGGAATTTACTTTAAAATATTTCAGCCACAGGGGGAAAAAAAAAGTAGGGTGGGTATTTAAAGCAAACATGGGCAAATCTTGATGACTGTTGAATCTTGGTGATGAATACGTAGGGGTTCATTTGTTTAAATTTTTAAATTTCTTTTTTAAAATTAAAGTTTTAACAATCCTCCATCAACTACTGGGTATACATACCTCCACAATCCTTGGGAAGGCTAATCTCACTTTTAGAAGGGAAGTGATCTGGAGCGCACATGTGCAAAGTGCCCTCGTGCAATGCTTGTGAAAATTTGCACTTGCTATAAGCTCAGATGTTTTGAGGTAGGTTTTTATCCCAGACACAGATGTGTGGTGAAGAGACAAACGTGCTAAAATGGCATTCCCCTAAAGCTCCTCTTCTGCACAGCACCAGGCTAGTGACACGCTCTAAGCAAGAAACGGTTCCACTGACATGTACACTTAGGAAACCGCTGCACACAGGGCATTTGCTCCGCAGGCCATCACGTACGTTAGCACTTTAAAGGCTCTGCTGCATCCTACAGGGACAGAAGGAAAAGCACCCTGTCATTATCTTGCCCTGCTAGTTTGAGAGGCTAGGGAGAGACCCAGGCATGGGAGAGGGAAGGAAATGCACATCCATCCATCCTTAAGGGCCTTCTGTACATTGTGCTAAGTGGCTTTCCCGATGTCTGCAGTGGGTCCTCGTAACACGCTTTCTCACAGCTCTCTGTGCTTCCCCGGCTGTAACACGCACACTTTACTGTGGCTTCTTGCTCAATAATTTATCTTTCCTGTCACACTGTGAACCCTGCACAGGCAAAGTCTGTGTCATCATTGCTTCATCATTGATACCTACCACAAATATCCCTTGCACTCAACGTGATTCTTACCAAATGCATATCTGCTGGGTAAATACATGTGCTATCTCCTCTAATCCCCAGGATAGCCACTGGAGTTATCACTCTCCCAATTTTACAGATGGCGGCATGGGATTCAGGGAAGCAAAATAAATTTTTTCAACTTTCTAAACATGGAAAGTGGCATCTTTGGCATTCAAATCAGTTTTGTGGACTCTTAAAGTTCTTGCAGACCTTCAGTAATGAAGACTGTGAAACAAAACTGCAGCAATTCTAAAGAATAGAGTACAGAAAGGGAAAAACTTAACAGTGGAGAAACTTGCAGACAGTATCTTATCCAAAATAGCACATCACATAATACCCTCCAATATGATGTAATAAGAAGCACACATCACCTCTGTGGATACGTCCCGCAAAGCCCCAAATCCACACTTCACTCTAATCACGAGAAAATATCAGACAAATTTAAATTGACGTATATTCCAAAAAATACCTGATCAGTACTCTTCAAAAAGGTCAAGGTTACAAAAGCAAAAGACTCAGACACTCTCACAGGTTAGAATAAGGAGACACCATAACTAAATATTATATGATGCAGTATCCTGAGCTGGCTCATGGAACAGAGAAAGAACATTTGTGGAAAAACTGGAAGAAATCTCAAAAATGCTGCAGTTTATTAATAGTTAACAGTACTGTACCAACTACTTTCTTAGTTTTAATAACTGTCCCATGTTTATGTGAGATGTTACCATTAGGGAAAACTGAGTGAAGTGTATTATGTTACTTTCCTAGTGGTGCTGTGACTAATTATCACGCATTTATGAATTAAAAAATAAAAACTTATCTTACAGTTCTGGAGATAAGAAGTATCACTGGGCTGAAATCAAGATGTTAGCAGGTGTGTTAGTCTGTTTTGTGCTGGTATAACAGAATACCTGACACTGGGTGATTTATAAAAACAGAGATCTATTTTTCCAGAGTCCTGGAGATGGGGAAGTCTAAGGTTGAGGGGCTGCATCGGGTGAGGACTTCTTGCTGCATTATCCCATGGCAGGGGACAGAGGGGCAAGAGAGCACATAAGGGAGAGAGAGGGGAAGGGGCCAAACTCATCCTTTACCAAGAACTCACTCCTGCAATAATGGAATCATTCGTGAGGGCAGAGCCCTCATGACCTACTCACCTGGTAAAGGCCCCATCTCTCAACACTGTTGCATTGGGGATTAAGTTTCCAATGCATGAACTTTGGGGGACACATACATACCATAGCATTTCATCCCCGGCCCCTAAAATGTATGTCCTTTTATGTGCAAAATACATTCATTCCATTCCAATAGCCCCAATGTCTTAACCTGTTCCAGCACCAACTCAAAACTCCAGAGTCCAGAGTCTCATCTAAATCAGATATGAATGAGACTCAGGTGAGACTAATCCTCAGGTGAATTCCTCTACAGCTGTGAATTCCCAGTTTCCAAAATCCAAAGGTGCTACTGGCATAGAATAGATGTTTTCAATCCAAAAGAGGGAAATAGGCAAGAAGAAAGGGGTAACTGGTCCCAAGTAAGTCTAAAACCCAACAATGAAAACAACATTAAGTCTTAAAGCTGCAGAACAATAACTTTTGACTCTATGTCTTGGACATCCTGGACATTCTAGACATATGATGGTGGGGGTGGGACCCCAAGGCCTCAGGTGGCCCTACCTCTGTGGCTTTGCTGGGCTCAATCCACCTAGCAGCTCTCACAGGTCAGATTCTCATGTCTGCAGCTTTCCTAGGCTGGAGGTGCGCTTGGTAGGCTTATAGCTCTGTGGTCTTGGGAGCTGCTCCACTCCCATGGATCTGCTGGGCATTGCCCTAGTGGGGACTCACTCTAGTGGCTCTGCCCCTGTGACGAGTGTCTGCCTGGGTCCCTAGGCTTTTTACAACATTCTTTGAAATCTAGGTGGAGGCTACCGTGGCCTCAAAACTCTTGCATTCTGCGTGCCTGCAGAGTTAACACCACGTGGAAACTGCCAAGGTCTGTGGCTTGTACCTTCCAGAGCAGCAGGTCAAGCCATACCTTGAGTCGTGGCTGGGACAGCCAAATTTGGGGAGCAGGTTTCTGAGGTGGCCCTAGGCAGCTAATGCTGAGCTCCCTTGGGCATCTCTCTGAAAACCTTGCCTCAAAGAACTCCAAAAGGCCTCTAGGGTCATTCTTCCATTGTCTTGATGACTAGAACCTGGCTTCCTTCTGTCCATGTTAATCTCTTTAGCAAAGGTCGCTTGGCCACAGCCATAGTATCCTATCCCAGACATGTATTTTCAATCTTTTCATGGCCAGGTTAAGAGTTTTCCAAATCTTTCCATTCTTTCCCCTTTTAGCACAAATTGTGTCTTTAAATTATTTCTCTTTTCTCTTATTTTGCTGTAAGCAGCCAAAGGAATCCATGTAGTACCTTAAATACTTTGCTGCCTAGATATTTCTTCTGGTGGATATACTAGTTCATCCTGCTTAAATTCTGGCTTCCACAAAGTCCTAGCACATGGACATAATTCCACCAAGTTCTTCACAACTTTATAACAAGGATGGCTTTTAGTTTCTAACACCTTGTCCCTCATATCTGTCTGGGACTTCATCAGAACACCCTTTATTCTCCATGTTTATACCAACATTCTGATCATGACCACTTAAGAAATCCCTAAAAAGATTTAGGCTATTCCTACAGCTCTCATCTTCCTCGGAGCCCTCTCTAGAATTGCCCTTAACACTCCATGGATGGCAGTGTAGGCTTTTTCCAGCCTGCTCCTCCAAATTCCTCCAGCCTCTGCCTATTACCCAGTTCCAAAGCTGCATCCACATTTTCAGGTATTTGTTACAGCAACAACCCACTTCTCAGTACCAATGTTTTGTCTCAGTCTGTTTTATGCTTCTACAACAAAATACTTGAGACTGGGTAATTTATAAAGAAAGGGGATTTATTTCTTACAGCTCTAGAGCTGGGAAGTCCAAGGTCAAGGGGCCCACATTTGGCAAGAGCCTTCTTGCTGTGGAAGGCAGAAAGGTATGAGGGAAATGGAGGGCAAGGAGGCCGAACTCATCCTTTTGCCAGTAATCCACTTCCACATTGACTAAGCCACTCCCAAGAGAGCAGCATTAATTCTTTATGAGGGCAGAGCCTCATGACCTAATCACTTATAAAGTTCCCACCACTCAATACTGTTGCCTTGGGGATAAAGTTTCCAACTCACAAACTTTGGGAGATGCATTCAGACCATAGCAGAAGGACTGAATCCTTCTGGGAGGCTCTAGGGGAGAATCTGTTTCTTTGCCTTTTTTAAAATTATGGTAAAATTTACATGACATAAAATTTACCATTTTAACCACTTTTAGGTGTACAGTTCAGTGGCATTTAGTACATTTATATTGTTGTTCAGCCAGCACCACCATTCGTATCTGGAAATTTTTCATCTTTCCAAACTTAAATTCTGTTCCCATTAAACAATGTTTCCTTGCCTTCTCTGCTTCTAGAGCCTGCCTACATTCCTGGCTCACGGCCCCCTTCCACTTTCAAAGCCGGTAGCATAACATCTTCACATCACTCTTTGACTCACCAACCTTCCTCTTTCCCTTACAAGAACCTCTGTTCTTATACTGGGTTCACCAGGATAAACCAGAATAATCTCACCATCTCAAGAATCTTAATCCAATCACAAATGCAAAGTCCCTTTTGCCATGTAAGGTGACACGTTCACAGGTTCTAGGGATTAGGACATGGGCACATTGGACAAAGAGCATTATTCTCCCTCCATAGCTATACAGGAACTTTCTGTATTATCTTTACAACTTTTCTGGAAGTCTAAAATTATTGCATAATAAAATATTTAAAAAGTCAATAACTATATGATAACCTATAATAGACATAGATTGTACTAACATCACAGATCCATAGATTCTTAAGGTCAAAAGGGAACTTAAGAATACTATGCTGACAGATCAAATTGTAGAGGATCTCAGGAATCACAATCTGTGATGTAATAGACAGGGTTGTCTGAAAATAATCCCTGGAGATCTTTCTGGAAAATACTTGACATTGAGCTAGTTGAGACTAAGAGCCCCTCCAAACTCCAGTGGTAGGTGCTTAGCCTGAACCCAGCTGTCCATGGGGACCTGTGGCCTTCTCCTTTCAGTATGAGGGCCTATAGTTTCCCACAGGCTCCCAACATCTCCAGATGCATATTCCAACACTCCCTAAACAAACAGTGTCCAATCTCAGATTTTGTGACACTAGAGCTCAAACATCTTATTCCTCCAGTAACAAGGCTATCAAAGCTCATTAAAAGTATGAGCAACAAGAAGGTGATGATGCTGCTGAAGCCCCTCCCTGGAGCTTGACCAAAATGTATCTCACAGGCCCTAACCCAAGTGTGTCTCCTGTAGGATGCACAGAGATCGGGGACAGAGAACCTCATTGTGCTGATCTGTGTCTATAACCTTCCCTAGTCACATCTTTTTCTTAACTAATATCATATGACCTTGTATCATTTACCCTCATCCACTTCATCTGATAGTAGTCATGAGAAAGAGGTTACTTTGGAGAAAAATTATATTTGTTCATTACTTAAATAATTTACCCATTTGTCAACAATGGAGAAAAAAATGATTCAGTAGTTATATTTGTTTCTGTTAGACTCAAGTGCCACCATTTGAAGACCATCACTCACTGAAGACTTTAAAAGCCCACTGGGTAGTGTCTTGCAATCTCGGATGAATTAAACGACAATGAAAGTGACAGATTCAGGAAATTCATGTGCAAACTTTATTGCCAGGGGGTGTTCTTTTTATGAACTGTACCTGGTCAAAAATGAACTGAATGTTTTCTTGGCAAAATACTGGGACCGGATAAATGGCTTTGCCGTGAAGAATAAGTAAATGGAGAGAAAACAGCGAATGGTGGGGTAAGGTGGGGGATGGGCATGAAGTTCCAGGCAGACTTTAGGAACCATAAGACAATTAGGAAAAAAGCAATCCTCTAAAAATAATATTCCATGGGGAAAAAAGAGAACAGCTTTTAAATTATCTGTTTTATATGCTCAGTGGAATCCAAAAAATATGATCTTTAAGAAATGGTAACAAGTGCCGGTAAGGAGAAACATAAGGATCTACCTTCTTCCCAAAAGATTTGTTAGTATAATGAAACAAGAAGATGCTTGAATAATTTGGGGGCCACTGAAGGCAATTTCTTAATAGCCAAAAATTATTTTTGATTTTTAAGAATATAGAAACTAGATAAAATTGGATTGACAGAGAAATCAGAGTAGTCAAAATGGTAGTAAACTGCATAAAGCATCAGAGATAAACAAAATTTGTTCTTAGATAACCCAAGAGAAGCTCAAGATTAAACAAAAAAAACCCACACAAACACACACACATACACACACACACACACAGAGCACCAGAGCAGGGCAGGGTGCTGTCAAGGTAATTGATTTAAAATCTGTACCCTGCACAGCTGCAGAGACCATTGTCTCCCAATATCTTGCCCCCCGCAAAAAACAAACAAACAAACAAAAAAACAGAGCTTCTGGAAACAGAGGTCTTTGACCTCAGACCAAAACCAAATAAGTACTCTCTTTAAAAAAAAAAAAAAAAGTAGTTAATGTAATTAATGTGCACAGGTGCAGGGGGAGCGGAGGGATGAAGGAGCTCCTAATACGAGGATGGCGTATTGGAAAGAGAAGCTGAGCAGAGGGAACCAACCCCAGAGCTCTCCAGGAGACACTGAGGAGGGGTGAGAAAGGAAGAGCCCCAGCACAGCTACATCAAAGGATGTTATCTGCCAAGCAAAGCCCCTCATATCACGGCCGTGGAAGGGGCCAGCCTGCCTGCCTGCTCTACTCCCGCAAACTCCGCTAGGCACTCTACCAACATTGCAGCCAGCCCACGCAGGTGCCTCGGCCACTTGCACAGAAGCCACAGTCAGTGCTTCTGTGGTAAAAAGGTAGTCGTTGGAAAAATGAACTCACCTCTACTCATAAATATGCAATATTGGGGTATTGGTAACACAAATGCTGGAGGTCAGGAAGATGAAGAAAATATTAGCTTGAAGGAGCTGTGGAAACTTGGGAAAGTGAGTGGAGGAAGTCCGGAATTCCATTTTGGACATGTTAATGTGGGTATGAGAAAACACCAAAACATCATCTCTGGAAAAATGCAACTGTTTTAAATTCTTCTCTCAAAATCAAAATCTCTCAGATTGAGTGGAAAACCAAAGATAAATATATGCTATTTTGTAAGACACAACCCAAACCAAATGACACTGAAACATTAAAATTAAAAGGTTACTCAAGGTTATAGTGGCTGTCCACAAATGAAAATAACCCAGGGGTGGCTGTTTTAGTAACAAAGTAGAATCCAAGGCAAGATGCATTAAGTAGAGAAAAGGTTACTTTACATAGAAAGTGGAGCCCATAATGAAGATCTAACAATCATGATCCTTTGAAAATGAATTACACGGCATCAAAGTGTAGGGCCCCAACCATTAGGCACGCAGGGAAAACTGACAAACATCATCAAGGTAGCAGGCTCTTAGGACTGTGAAATGTGGAAAACAGATTAAGTAAGCCAAAAGTAAATAAGGAAGGAAGTAAATGAATAAATAAGAACATGGAGGTTTTAAGCAATATAATGAATACATGCAGAGGGTTTCTGTGGCAGGCACTTTGGATATTAACCAGCTCCTTCTCTTTCCTCCTGTCCTAATCAATCGCTCCCCGGGTTCCTCTTCCACTTCGAGTTCCCTCGCTCACATTTTTACTACTCTAACTCACTGGAGCATGTAGGTATATATTAAGTTACTTCAAATCCCCTTACAAGGATGAAGAATGTAAACAAATAATCAAATAAGTAAGGAAAAATGTTCTGAGGTTGTAAAGGACATGGTAGGAGGTGAGAGCCACAGACCCCAAAGACGCCTTTGCCCTTTCCAGAAGCACAGCCCCGAGCCTGTGGGCGATGGTGTCAGAACTTGCCTGTGACCTGTTTTTTCTCTTCAAGAGGCACAGCCCACCTTGACTAATGCTGCAGCTTTATAGCTCATCAGCCTTTGATTTGGGAATGAAGGCAGGTATTTCATTATTATTTTAGACTTATTTCACTTTTTTCCCTCCCGTTTGTAAGTTTTGTATGTATCTTATAGGAATTCTGGACAGTGCTTCTCAATCTTACATCTTCCCAAATGAAACCTGGGAAAGTTTGTTTTGGGGATTTGGAGATAGACAAACTGCAAAGTTTGAGGGAGCAGTCCACACAACAACCCTCACTTCTGACACCAATTACAAGTGTAGGAGTTCCCAAAACCGCTCTTAGGTTTAATAATTTGCCAGAAGGATCTAGAGAACTCACTGAAAGTTGTTAGACTTGTGGGCGGGGTTTATCACAGGGAAAGGATAAAGATTAAGTCATCCAAGAGATGAAGCTCATAGGACAGAGTCCAGGAGAAATGCCAAACATAGAGCTTGTAGTTGGCCTCTCCTATGGAGCCAGGAGACTGTTACTGTCCCAGCAATTATATGTGACAATATGTGTGGAGTATTATCAACCAGAGGAGCTCACCTGAGCTCCAGTGTTCAGGGTTTTTACTGAGGCTCCTTCATGCAGATGTGATTGCCTACTGGGCAGATCTCAGTCTCCAGTCCCTCCAGAGGTTGACTGACACCACGTGACCCAAAGCACTCACATATCACATTGTTGGTCTTTCTAATGCAGCCTGTCTCCACCCTCTCTGGCACAACCCAAGGCCCCAGGTAAACAAAGACATTCCTATCAGTCATATTGGTCATGACATTCCAAGGGCTTAGAGACAAATTCAAAGAAACCAAAGACAAAGGCCACAGTTCTTTTTGGGTCATGTTAAATTCTTTACTATGCAGAGGTGCTGGATCTTCAGCTCAGGAAATATGCATGGAGAGGTGAAAGCAGTCAGGGCCAGATGAATAAAATGAATATTAATGGCACTAGGTGTCATTTACTAAGCTCTCCTGTGTTTCAGGCACTGTGCTACCCTCTGTAATGGACTGCCACACTGAGGAAGTGGGCCGCCAATGGACATGCGCAGGTGTGGTCAGGAGGCCGTGTGGTCTGTGTATGGTTGTGCCAAAAATTGACTCCTTCTTCTATTGTCTCCAATTTTACAGGAGGCAGACTAAATGCATGGACCAGCCTCAAAATTCCACCACAGGTAACTTTGGGAAGCTGCTACTAGGATGAAAATCTATGAAAGCAGGAAATGTAATCTGTTTTATTCATTACTGTGTTTTCAGCAATGAGAAGACTGCCCAGTATGAAGTAAACAATCAATAAATAGTTGTTGAACAAATAAAACATCTAAAATAAGCCTTATTCCCTATGTTGTAAGGATTAATGAAGTAATACAGCAAGGTCACTGGTTCCTATCAGTAGGACAGCAGACTTAGATATTGACAGAAGTCCTGTTAGAAAATGGAATGTGTATCTGATTAGAGTAGATCCATCTATGTGCCCCTCAAGACCTGTACTTGAAAGTTTTGGCAGGGCCCTGGCAGAGTACCCCAGGAATGCAGAGGCCCAAAACCCCTAACACAACACAGACTTTGTTCCTCCTTTGCAAACTGTGCTTCAAGTAACTCCTATTTTTTTCTATTTCATTCATTTCTGCTAACATTTTAATGCTTCCTCCCATTTTATCTTGATTCATCTTGTTGTTCTTTGAATTTTTAAGATGTATAATAAGTTTATTTTTAGCTTCGCTTTTTTTAAATGCAGGTGTTTCAAACTATAATATATCCAGAATTTACAAAGAATTCAAACAACTCAACAACAAGAAATAACCCCATTGAAAAGTGGATAAAGGACATGAATAGACATTTTTCAAAAGAAGACATACAAATGGCCAATAAGTATATGAAAAAAAATGTTCAATATAACTAATCATCAGGAAAATGCAAATAAAAAACACAGTGAGATATCATATTATACCAGTCAGATGGCTATTATTAAAAAGTCAAAAAATAACAAATGTTGGTGAGGATGCTGAGAAAAGAGAATGCTAATACACTGTTGGTGAGAATGTAAAACCTCTATGGAAAACAGTATGGAAATTTCTCAAAGAATTAAAAATAGAACAACCATATGATCCATCAATCTACCCAAAGGAAAAGAAATAATTATATCAGAGGGATACTTATACTCATATGTTTATTGAAATACTATTCACAATTGCAAAGTTATGGAATCAACTTAAATGTCCAATGGTGGATGATTGGATAAAGAAAATATGATATATAGAGAGATAGATACACACAATGAAATACTATATATTCATAAAAAAGAATGAAATCATGTCTTTTGCAGCAATATGGATGGAATTGGAGGCCATCATCTTAAGTCAAACAATCAGAAACAGAAAGTCAAATAACGCATGTTCTTACTTATAGGTGGGAACTAAATGATGTATATACATAAACATAGAGTGTGTAGTAATAGTCATTGAAGGCTTGGAAGAGTGGGAGGGTGGGACAGGAGTGAAGGATGAGAAATTCATTAATGGCTATGATACTATTTGGGTGATGGTTACACTAAAACCTCAGACTTCACCACTATGCAATATACATATGTAACAAAACTACACTTGTACCCCTTAACTTTATCAGATAAAAAATTTTTTCCTTAAAGCATAGCCTTAGCAATTCACTATAGAGTTTGCTATGATATGTTATGAATCACTGCATTCTAACTTGCAAGGGCATATTTCATTTCCCATCTTGTCTTGTGATCGACTGTTGATTAATTTTTGAACTAAAAATCCATATTTCCTTTTTTTATTATTTCAGCATATTATGGCGGTACAAATATTACGGTTATGTATATTGCCCATG
>VBSM01003211.1:1870455-1884830 GCA_008086735.1 Cheirogaleus medius
CAATATCATACTGAATGGGGAAAAATTGAAAGCATTCCTACTAAGAACTGGAACCAGGAAAGGTTGCCCACTATCTTCACTTCTATTCAACATAGTGCTGGAAGTCCTTGCTACAGCAATCAGACAAGAGAGCAGAATTAAGGGCGTCCAAATGGGAGCAGAAGAGATCAAACTCTCACTCTTTGCTGATGACATGATATTATACCTAGAAAACCCCAAGGATTCAACCAAGAGACTCCTTGAAGTGATAAACGAATTTGGTAAAGTCTCAGGATACAAAATCAATACATAGAAATCAGAGGCATTCATATACACCAACAACAGTAAAAGGGAGAACCAAATCAAAGACTCAATTACCTTCATATTTCTTGATTATAATACATTTGAAAGTATTGACTGACCTGGATTCCTGGTAGAAAATGTAAGTCTCATGAAATCAAAGGCCCTAAATTAAGCCTAAAGAAGATGGGGCATGAAACATTCAGAAACACAACTCCTGTGCTGGCCTCCTGAAATGCCCATGTAACAAGGTTGGCAGATGGTTTGTGTGGGTCCCTCCTCCTAATCCTTTCCTTTGACAGCACAGGCAGCAGGCTCGGTGCCTCTTTCTAGAGTTTCCCTGCATTGGTACAACCCTCCCCACCACAGGCACTCAGGGACCTCTCAGCTTACTGTGGTGTGTCTGTTAGTATTTGCAGACAACACAGTTTGCCACCGGCTGTGAAAGTCCAAGAGACACCACAGAGCCACTCTCACTATACCTAAAGAGCATTTTTATCTTGTAACTTCCCACTGTAGGTTTTTACTTTTAAAGTGCAAGAAAGTTAAATTGTTATGGTCATTTATTTAAAAACAAAAATTTAGGAGAGGTTCCACTGATCTACATCCTCCATGATGATATTTCATTTCTGGGTTTTCTCCTTCCAAACCTCAACCGTGGGCCACACCAATCCTAGGTGGGAGCTTCTTACTGAATCTCTTAGATGAAAGGCTGGCATTGCAGGAACAAGGCTCAATGCCCCACTCAGGAATGAGACCCCACTGAATCAGCAAAGCTCATCCTGGCAAGAACTCCTAACTTCCCAAGCAAGAGAACCCAGGAATGGAATGATAAAATTATTTTGTCCTTCCCCCACACCGAAAATACTTCTCCTGCCATGACTCCCCGATTTATTCACTGTGTGAGCTTAGATAAGTCATTTAGCCTCTCTAGGTCCCAGTCACCTATCTATAAAGTGGGGATAATATCAATGTCACTGAATTGCTGGGATGATTAAATGGGAAACTTGTGTAAACACTCAGCATAGTATCTGGTATATAGTAAGCAATGAAAAATTAGCTATTGTTATTGTTATTGTGGCTGTGGTGGTTAAACTCAGATGAGGTTCCCAGACACTGTAATGCAGTCTTAGTTACTGAGTATTTCCAACAGTCCTGATAAACATAATTGAATAGAAAAATGGGAAGACTTCAGTGTGCCTGGCAGAAAAAGAGCTCACATTCCCCCCTCTCTCTATATATAAATACATTTATAATTATAATATAATTAAATATTTATTAGTATATAATTTGTAACATATGAAAGAAAGGCTCTCTTTAACATATGTATATATCTGTACTTATAGTACAACTAAATACTTTTTAATATATCATTAATACAGACATAAATATAAATAAATGTATTATTTATGCTTTTTTGGGCGTGATCTCTCTAGGGTCCCAGAACTTAAGATACCCAAAATTGCTACTTTGGCTTATAATTTATAAGCTTTATATCTATTTGATTATCTGAGTATAGAACTAGGGATAATTTCTGTATTTCTGTGTTCTTTAAACTGGTATTACATGACAGGCTGGGAATTAATGTAGATGCCATCTATTCATCCTGTGTCCAATCTTAAGATCACCATGTTCTTTTTCTGACCACCAGATCCTACACTTCTGTGGGTGACAGGCCAGGGTCCCTGCTATAGCACCAGGTTCTTACAAGACAAGCCTTCTGCAAGCTGTTGACTCACAAATACATTCAGTTCCCAGGTGTATTTGACCTCATAATGTCCTTGAAGAATATCTCATTTATTTGCCAATATAAAAATCATATTTCTTATAATTAGTAAAGCTTGTTGTTGTCATTGTAGTGGTGGTAATTATTTAATGTACTATACAAAACTTAGGAAAATAGGTTTAGGTGTGTGAATTTATATGACCCTTTCAGAAAACAATTTATTTACACACACACACATGCACACATACCCCTCTTGTGATTAATATATTAAGAAAATTAGGTGAAAGAAAACAAAGTTACAGTTACGTAGGATGAGTAAGTTTAGAGATCTAATATACAGCATGAAAAATGTAGTTAATGATACTGTATTGTATATGGGAATTTGCTAAGAGAATAGATTTCAGGTGTTCTCACCACACACACATACAAAGGTAACTATAGGAAGAGATGGATATATTAATTAGCCTGACTATAGTAATCATTTCATTTTGTATATGTATTGTGTTTGTATATATACTTAATATATAATTATATACTTAATATATTAATATATATACAAACAAAGTACATATATATGACATATATCAAGCACCATGTTATATTTCTTAAATATACACAATTCTTACTGAAAGAAAGAAAAGGAAGGAAATAAGGAGCTAAGGAAAGAAAAGAAAGTATCAGGAATATTTACATACTTTGATGCAATAATTACACTTCTAGGACTCCATGTTCAGGAACTATTTTTAGACACAAAGAAGTACTTATTTGCAGAGATGTTTATTGTACTGTTACTTATTTATGAAAATGAATGTTGAAAAACCCTAAATGTTCAACAATAAGGGAATTGCTAAGTAATTTATATTATTCCCATCTGTTGGACTATTATGTAACCGTTAAAGTTTTTTATAAAAAGTTAGTAATAACACATAATGTGAAATAAAATGCAAATAAAAAATCGTAATTAGGAAAAAGTAACTAGGCAGAGTACAAAACTGAAAAGAATTGGCTCAAATATTATTATTACTTGTCTTTGGATAGTAAGATTATGAACAACATTTCTCCTCTTCCCTTTTGTTAATTTTCTAAATTTTATAAAATAAAGACTTTTTTTCTCCCCTTTCTGCCTAAAATAAAGACTTTTTAAAATGAAACAATAGCCTAAAAGAAAAGAAGATGAAAGCACACAAAAAGGAAAGGGAAAGAAATGAAAGCATAAGAACTCAAGGAGAGGAGATGAGAAAAGGAAGAAGACCTTTACTTTCTCCTTTCCTCTCTTCCTGACCTTTCAAAGATCCCAGCCCCAGAGATTTGGCAGGCAGGAGGTGACTGTGCATTGCTGGCTGATTGCCTGCCCTCCAGGTAGATGCTCTCCACATCTAGCTCACTAAACCCTCAGAATCTGAACAGTTGGAACAGCATTCTACTATTTTGCAGCCATAGAGCCCAGAACAGAGTCTGAATACTCAATAAACTCTGGACTAAAAAGAGTGACACCAAATAACACCGGACTCTTCTCAATCTGTTCATTTCCAGGGAACCTTCAGTTTCAGCCTCTGTTGCACATCCCTGATGACAGACAGGATCAAACCTCATGGCCTCCTGTACTTTAGTCTTGCTCATCCAAGAATCCAACGTTTAGTCTATCAAATGGCCCAATCCCAAGACTGCAAACCTGTCCAATCCATTGGAGCATATTGTCAAAACTACAAACTGTGATTTGAAGAAATGGAAAGCAAACTCGGGAATTCAAAGAATGGAGCAATGCACTATCTTTCGGAGTTGACTCTATTGCTGTCCCCCAAGATAACCTTAAATTCCTTTCCTACAAATCTGATATTTATCACACATTTGCCTCTGCTCCCCAAGTCAAAGGCATCCCTTGGACTTCTCACATTTCTGCAAATTGTTGTCTATTTGTAGCAATTTGGATTATTATCACTGGTTCAGGGACGATTTAGAGCAGACCTTGGCAAGCTCTTATGATAACAATCTGCCCTGTTGTGCTCCTTATGGAAGGCACCTGCTTTGCCAGGAAGATGCATTAGCTGCAGGTGACTGAGTATGAATACAATTAAGCTGTCAAAGTTTCCACTGGACCCTGCTGAGCCTGGGCACAGTTAATCTCAGCCCTGCCCATTTCTCATGTTGGCAACTGTGCCTGTCCAGTCAGAGGGCCCCAGTACTTTCCTTCCTGCATTGGGTATCAGAAAATGTCAATAAAAGCACAGGTCACTTAGGAAAGAGATCAGGGCTTGAGAACCCCACTGCTAGTCTCTGGGATGGTTATTTTCCCCCCATCCTTTCCAGATCATTCTAACACAAGAGAACCCTGGAGTCAGCCTGTAGCCAGAACAGTTCCCCTGAGTCTCAACACTGCCAGAACAGAATGGGCTCCATGAGGGTCTAGCCTGGCTCCAACTTGGGTCTTCTACCTATTGATGGTCAAAATGACAAAGAGAAAATGTGTCACACATCTCCTCAGTAGAGGATGACTGTCCCTGGAGGTGTGAGATTTTCTAAACCAATAAACTACATTTCTCTATCCACCATGCCAGCATTTTCTACCAAGAGCCATTGCAGTTATAATCATAGAGAACTTCAAATAAAAGTGGGGGATGGAATTCTTATCCTTGGTCTCATCCTCCCTTACCAGTGCCCAAACCACCCAAAGACTGCAGCTACTCAGTCCCCGGCCTGCATATCAGCCCCCTTCGATACACAGTGAGATCTGATGGAAAGGGCACAAGCTTTGGACCCATGCTCAGCTGGGCACAAATTTCACTGTGACCCATATAAGCTGCAAGACCTTGGGCAAGTTACTTAATCCCTGTGAGTATGCGGTAGCAGCTTACACCTTGTAATGTGGGTTAAATAAAATTGTATTCACAATGTACCTGGTAATGTCTCAACAGATATTAGTTTCTTCTTTCACCTTATAGTCATTTATAAGGTCATTCAGGTCTCAGCTCAAGCATCATCTCCTCAAAAGAGCCTTCCCTGAACACCTGCTCTAAAGCTCCTGCCAGCCTCAGTCACTCCCGAGCACATGACTCATTTCTTTGATCACTTGTTGATTTTCTTCCTTGCCGATTCCTGTGAGCTCTACAAGGGCAGGGAACTTGTCTGTTCTCATTGATCACTATCTGTAGTGCCTAGAGCAAGGGAACTCATAAACATCAGTCAGACGAATAAATTCTAAGCACGGGCTCTAGGTAAGAAGACATGGCCGTGTGGAGACGGAGGCACTGACCCAGCTTTGTTGTAGGACAAGGGCTTCGGGAAAGAATCACAGGCAGACCGTGTGGCCTTCTGGCTCAGCAGGTGGCTCCGAGGGCAGGGGTCAGGGCTTTCTCTCACAGAATTCACTTCGGTATGTGAAGTTTCCATTAGGTCAGATCACGCTGAGTACCCTCCCCCCGTCTCTGAGGAGATCACCATCGTCACTGGAGACGCCCAGACGTGACACGGAAGAGACAGAGAAATTCTTCTCAGAAGGGAAGGCTAAAAGTAGCAAGAGCCAATTACGTGCTTCCCCAGCCACAGAGACAGAAAGTACAAGTCTTGGGCACGAGCCACAAAACACCTTCTGTCTAGTTGGGAGCCAGATCTGGCCTCAGTTATCAACTTCTGCTTAGCTTTTCTTTGTTGGAAAAGAAAAAATCCTATCTCTGGTTAGAGTTTTTTTGTTTTTCAGAGAAAGATGAGACAAATACATTGACTATTTTAAACCTCATTAATCATCTAAATAAATATAAATAGATAAGTAAGGTGCATTTCACTCATAAAATTATAATAATTAAAATAATTCTCCATACTAAGGTGAGGTAAAATGGCCTACTTATACATTCTGTTAAGAGAATAAATTACTATAAAAATTTGGGAAGGCAATTTAGAATCTTAGAAATATTTACATCAGTTCTTCCACTGATGGTTGTGCAAGTTGTGCTTCGTACAACTCCAAGGGGCATCATTCACCTTACAAGAACTGTATGTATGGTTATTTAGGCAATTTTCCTGTGGATGGAAGTCCCTGTCTGGTGGAAAGTCCCATGTGCCTCTTTCTAATTTGCACAGTTGCCTTGCCAGCTACTGACTGGCAAGAGTGATTTCTATACATGAACATAGTAGCTCCATTTCCATGAAATATACACTAAGTAAAAAGTTCCCCAATGTGGGAAATGTTTTACTTACAAAGATGTTCATCACAGCATTATTCAAAAATTGCAAACAACCTAAATGTCCAATAGTAAAGAAATGATTAAATCAACAGTGTTACACATAATTGATATTTATGAACTGCTTATAATAACATGAGGAAAAGCTTCTGCTGTGTTATCATTATAATTTTATACTTAGGGATACAAAATTGCATATAAAGCATGATTGCTACTATGTAAACCAAACAAAAAATTTTAAAAGCTATTCATAATAAAATTGTAGAACAGTAATAAGCCAAAATATTAGCAGTAATTATTTTGGGGTATAGGATCACTGATGTTATTTTTGCTTCTCTAATTTACTATATTTTCCAAATATTTTTAATAGACATGTATTCATTTTACATTGAAAGCTCCACCAATAAATTTTTAGAAGCAGAGAAAAATTAGAAATGAGAGGCAGAATTAAAACCTTTAAAATTCCATTGCTGAGACAAGAAGATGTTGAAACACCTGATGTGGTATTTTTCAGAATTTTTGAAAGATGTTTCAGGGCCAAGGAAATTCTTTTATACAACCTGCTCCAGGAATCCTCATCAAGAGCAGGAGGCAGGGGCATGGAAAGCTCTAAGGAAGGAGGAATAAAAATCCCTGTCACCAAATGTAAAAGAGTATCACTATTGCCTACAGAAATGCCTCATCGTTTGCATCAGGAGCCCCAAACATCTCAAGAGACAATCCCTAATAGGGCAGAAAGGCCTCCTCTGGGTCAGATATTTGGGGATAACCAAATATCCCCAGTTCACATCAATCAGAGATAGCAATCATGAATTTATCAAAAGTTTCTTTGAAATCATTGGTCTTCATATGTCCTTTGCCTCTACATGTACTACTACCCATGACACATAGCAAGATATTAGTTATTTGGGGATAAAATGATCTATTTTGCTTTCCTAGACCTCTACTCCCAGGGAAAAGGGTGACTTTGAGGAGGTTTAACGGTTGAAAGAGTTGTCCGATAGGACCACACTGACAGCTACACACTTCTGGCTCTGTCCTGATCCAGGCTAACAGAGTATGTAGGCACAGCCTATGACAGTCATGGGCACAAGGAAATCTTACCTAAATCCAGAGTCTAGCAGGCTGGGCCAATCAGGTTTATTTTCACCTTAATCACTGTTATGTTTCCCTAACCTGGCCTCTGACTTGGTTCAGACCTCTGCTTGGGTCAGAGCCCTGCCCTGGATCCCACCCACTCAGTTTTTCTGATACTCTCATGTGGTCGCTGAGGCATGACTTCAAACAATGCAAAGCAATTCAATCCTCAGCACCATCCAGTCTCAGCCTCTGGGTCACTACCAGGAGGTTGCTACCGCCATGCCTCTCTCACTAGATTATCGATGCATTCTTTTCGCAAGTATTTTTGCATATCTTCAAGATGTCAGGCATGTGCTAAGCTATGTGAATTCCATGTGACTTCTGATTTTCCTCAGCAAAGTCAAAGCCCCCGCCCTCATGAATGTTACACTCTAACCAAATAGGTAGACAAATAACACATTGGCAACTAAATAAATAATTACGGATTTGTATAAATGCTATGAAGAAAATAGTAAGGATGGTGAAATACAGTAGAAGAAATTACATCTACACTGAAGGACGGGGATGGGACAGTTATGTCAATTGCTGTGCTAATTTGGAGCTTTTCTAGATGAGCTGGAGTTTCCCACACCCTGTAGACACCAGTTTGAACTTTACAGTCACATTGTTTCTCCTGACCTAGGCCATGCCTGTTCCTGACTTCCCCCTTCTCCAGTAGATCCCCTTTGTTTTCACCATATTCCCTGTAGCTGAGACTATAAAAGTTATGGCTATTATGAGAACTGCTTGAGGAAGTGACCAAAGGGTTGAGGATAACCGTGGAGTTGGGACATCCTCCTGTTCCCTGAACAATGGTTCTCAGACTATAGTAAGAATCATGTGAGAGACATACCATTCATCTCAAAGATTCTGATTTGGTATTGCTATATAAGGTTCAGGAATCTGAATTTTTAACATGCAACCCAAAGTGATTTTGTTATAGGTGGTCCTTGGACCATATGTCGAGTAACAGTGCTCTAGAAACAGGAAAAAAAATAATCTTAATATTTAATATTTGGTAAGCTATTAGTATTAAAATGCTTTTAGGGGGTGTAGCTAGTAGTTAAGTACAAGGGATTTGGAGTCAGGCAAATCCAACCCAAATCCTGCTCTATGTACTGTGACCTCAGCCCTGTGTTTTCCATTTGTAAAATAAAGGAAAAAGAAAGCTGCCCCACTGTGAAGATAAAATGAGACAATGTTTAAAGGCATTTGTGCAGGGCCTGACACAGGCTAAGTAATGGGTGTCTGATGATGATGATGATGATGATGACAATGAAAATAATGATGATGATGATGTCTATTATAGTGATGGTGATGGTGGTGACAGTGATGATGATTATCGTGATGATGAAGAGGAGGATAGTGATGATGGTGCCGCTAGTAACATAGGAGGAGCACCTAAAGCTACATTTGGTTTCAAAGAAGTATTGTTCATTCTGAACGCATTGCATGTTTCCCAGAGGAGGCATAGTCCTTGTGAAGTTTCCAGTCTGGGAGGAAAGAAAGTCCTAAATAAAGGAAATAAGAGAAAACAGAAAGCAAAGCTTGTGCATTAAGCCTAGAGCCCAAATGCCTCCAAATGTTGCCCAGGAGGACTAATTGGTCAAAGTTTGATAAAGTTATTACACTGGTCATCTGTTGTCTGCCAACCACCCAGTTCCTTCTCTTTTAGTGTAAGAGCCCTGATTTTCCTTTGAAAATTCTCCCTCTTCCACACTCTGGTTCTACATGTTTTAACAGGAACATTCTCAGATCAAAGTGAAGGTCTTCAAGTCAGGCCTGATCTGATCTGAGTCAGAGGTCAGAGCTGGCCAGGCAACACACAGCTTGATAAACACTTTTCCAGATCCAACTTTAGAACTGTTGGTGGCATTTTGGGGGAAAGAGAATTTCTGCTGCCTGTGATGGGTTAGTTATTAATAGTTATAAGCCTAGAGATGCAGGGAACCAACTTTGCCACAATGCAGAAAATGCCTCCCTGAGAAAAAACTCAGAGGTAACACAGCAGAAAGATGGAAAAAGAAAGCTCAGTATCCTCACAATGTTTTTGAGCTTTTGATTATTTTTCCTGGTGATATTTTGATATTGTTTTTTATTTATTTATTTTATTATTTATTTTTATTTCAATAGATTTAGGGGGTCCAAATGAAACTTTGTTACATGGATCTATTGTGTAGTGGTAAAGTCTGGGCATTCAGTGCATCCATGTACATTGTATCTCATAGGTAATGTTTCATCCTTCCCCCTCCTCTTATCCCCTTGCCTTTTGAGTCTCCAGTGTCTATTGTCACTCTATTTGCCCCTGTGTACCCCACAGCTTAGCTCCCACTTACAAGTGAGAACATGCAGCATTTGGTTTTCTGTTCCTGAGTCGTTTCACTTAAAGTAATGCCCCCCCCACCAGATCCATCCAAATTGCTGCAAAAGACATTATTTCATTTCTTTGTTATGGCTGGGCAGTATTTCTGAATCAATTCTACCCCTTGGCTTCCCACTTACAGAAACTGCTAAATCCCACCCCCATTTATTTTTAACCTAAACTGGTTTGGGTAAGGTCTATTTCACTTACAACTCAAGTATTCCTGCCTAATACAGAAATCATGGAGGAGAATAAAGACAACTGAGAAAGAGCCGATATTTGTTAAGAGCCAGCATGTTACAGATTATATATACAGTCATGCATCACTTAACAATGGGATGTGTTCTAAGAAATGCATCCTCAGGCAACTTCATCATTGTGCCAACATCATAGAGTGTACTTACACAAACCTAGACGGCACAGCTTACTACACACCTAGGCTATATGGTAAGACCTGTTGCTCCTAGGATACAAACCTGTACAGCATATTACTGTACTGAATATGGGCAACTGTAGTCAATTGTAACACAGTGGTAATTATTTGTGTATCTAAACATATAAAATAACACAGAAAAAATATGATATAAAAGACAAAAAATGATACATCCGTATAGGGCAGTTACCATGAATGGCGCTTGCAGAACTGGGTGAGTCAGTGAGTGGTGAGTGAATGTGAAGGTCTAGGATATTATCGTACACTACTGTAAACTTTATAAGCACTGTGCACTAGGCCACACTAAATTTATATAAAAATTTCTTCAATAATAAATTAACCTTAGCTTACTATAGCTTTTTTACTTTATAAAATTTTTAAATTTTTTTAACTTCTTGCCTCTTTTATATTAACATTTAGCTCAAAACATAAACACATTGTATAGCTGTACAAAAATATTTTTTTTCTTTATATCCTTATTCTATAAGTTTTTTTCTATTTTTAATTTATTTTTTACTTTTTAAACTCTTTTGTTAAAGACTAAGACACAAACACACACATCAGCCTAGGCCTACTTAGGGGTCTGTCGATGGAATTTAAACACAATTAACCGAGCTTCAACACCCACACTTGGCACTAGCTCAGACAACTATACCCTGCGGTATTACAGGAGGTCGGTCAATGGTGCTGGAGTGATCATTCCATGAACAGGGATGTGATAAATGGGTAGGGTCTGGATGGGAGAGTAGTGCCAGGGTGCCAATGTGAGTGACACATCACAGGATCAGAAATGGAACAGTAGACTTGCATTTCTTGAGAGAGTAGCCCAGCTGGGCAGGAGATGGAGTTAGAAAGAGCAGGTTTCCGTTCATGCTTTTCCTCAATACACATTTGGAAAAAATTGAAGAACTCATTAGTTCCCTCTCCCTAGGGATTACAAAGTGGTCTTTAACAATAGTGTAACCTGTCAGAGATCAGATATATTCTACAGAAGAAATACTTGGGCCTTGAGCAGGCATACAATTGACGTATTTATTCATTCACCATAACTTACTAAAATTCCACTAGGTCAGAGCATTACTTGTTCTAATAGAACAAAATAAAGAATTTAAATGACATTAAAGGATAGAGGCTAAAAAGGAAAATTAACAGTGTGGTGTCAAATGAGGAATTAGTGTATTTCTTTTGCCACAGCTATCTGAGCCCTTTGGTTGTACCTGTGTTCAGGGCCATTACCTGCCTTCGGCCCCTCCCCTTGACCACCTGCACACTGGCCAAGACGCATCACCAAAGGGAATGCCATGCAGAGAGATGAGCCAGTACTCCAGCATATGTTTTGGTGCTGGCTCAGCCAGATGGGCAAGGAATTCCTCCTGACATCTAACCTAAGTTCTGCTCTTCACAGTTTAGCTGCAGCTCTTCTCCTTAACTCTGTGCTCTTGGGTTCAACAAAACGACAACTGCACCTGACCAGTATGACTACAAATGCCAGCGTGGGCTCTTGCTCAACACTACTGAAGACAACCACGCAAGTATAGGAACCCCTGTCAAAGGTGGGCTGCGAGTACCAAACACAGGGCACAGGCCTTGCAAGAACAGTGTGAACACTTCTCAGAGGAAACCAACTAGGGGTTCCTGCCCAGGCTGAGGCATCACAACCTGCCCACGAAGGGGCCACCAGGATGGGCCTTGTGCTGGCTTCTAGACCAAGGCAGGTGGCACCCTGAGAGCCTCTCACACCTGCTCCAGGACTCCTGCTCTGCCTGGTGTGAAGCAACAAGATAGTAATTGCTTCAGTCTGGAGGGAACAGGAATTTGTCATATGCAATTCCAATTTGGGGTGCCATTGCAAGATTTGGGGTAGATGGACCAATTGCAGCCGACCACAAAGAAGAGAGGACAGTGAAGGCATGAGCACTTTGCACTTGGCTGTCACTGTACATGGGGCAGCCCTATCCTCCTCTGGCCGTGTCAAAGTGCTTGAGAGCTGTGAGCCAGGAGTTGCAAGCTGGGTTAACAGCTCTTCTGATTGTGCCTTCGCATTTTTCTTCTGCATCTCACCAACTACGACGATTTTGACTGCTTTACTTTAGCTAATGGATATTATGAGAACAAGTATGTGAACATGCTTTTACAAAACTCTATAAATCGCCTACCATTCAAGCTATTGATATGCCTGCTTTGAAGGCCATTTGCTCCTCCATCAATTGAGAATAATGACATGAAATTTGAGGCATGCCTTTCCATGGCAGGGAGAGGGAAAGGTATATAATGGATATTTGTTAATTGCCTTGTCTGTACCAGACATCCGCCAGATGCTTTATATTAATTACTGCGTATAATCCTCACAAAGATGCCTCTGAAATAGGATTAATTATTTCCATTTGCAGATGAGAAAACTGTGGCTGAAAGATCTAACATTGTTTACTCAAATTACAGGACTAATAAGAGGAATATTTAGCCCTCAAATCTATAGCTCTCTGGTTTCCAAATGCCTACACTAAGAAGCCTTTACCCATGTATGTGCATGTGCACATTTGCACACATGGACACATGCAGGCACCCACATAGATGGATACATAGAACATGCAAATAGAAATCTCTGTAGCTTTACATATACACACATCTGTTCATGTACACATTCTCTCCAGACTGACTGAACATGGAAGCTCTTCATCTCTTAAAGTATTCATATCAGTAAGCAGTTCATGTTAGTTTACCCAATGCCAGAAAAACAAGTTAAAAGTGGGCAAAGCAATTTCTCCATCTGCACAGTCCTGGACTTTTAGCTGACTGAGCCGGCAATTAGCACCAGGGCTCCAAGGAGCCCTTGAACATCTGTCTGCTTGACGGCAGAGACTAGGTCAATAGCCAATCAGAGACTTTTTTTCAGGGCTCTGGGCTTTTCATTCTCTGATATGCTGGAACCCAACTCCTGTCTTCAGTGAGGCTGTGCTTGACCTACTGAGTGTGGATGCTGAGTTAAGGTGAGGATGCTGAGGTGAAACACAAGGGTAGCATTTCAGACCTTAGACACTGTTAGCGCTTTATACCTGGCACAGGGTGAAAACTCAGTAGATGTTTGTTGACTGACTTATTGACTAAACAACACGGAAAACCAAAAGCTCCAGTGGAAAATCCACTAGTTTTATGTACTTTAAGCCTGCTACTGCTCAGAACATTTCCAACAAATTTATCCCTAAGCACATCATATTCCCTAAGGATGGAGAAGAAGCCCCAGCTCAGCAGGCCGGTTGGCTGTTTCACTTCCCAGATGTCATGGGCATCCTTGAGCTAGATTCACCAACCTACACAGGCACCATCCCCAGAAGCGGACTGCACACACGAGTAACTACCAGAGGCTGGGCACTGGTCTGCACACCTGCTGCTGCCCCATCTTCCTCATCCTCAGGTTGCTGAGTCCCTCTGTCAGATCAACTCCACCTCCTTACATTTGGACACCCTTCTAATCTCCTTAGACTTTACGGATTTGGCTTCCTACTCAGAACTGACTCTTTGGTTTGACCTCATTTGCAGTATCTGTCGCAAAACCCCTAATTCAGCCCTGACCCCTCAAAATATCACTGAAACAGGCTTTTTCCCTATTCCCAACCAGAATCTCAGTCCTCCAAACATGATATGGGCTAAGGGATGAGTCCACCCCCCCACACACACACACACAGGAGGCAGGAGTCTTCCTAACATCCAAGTTGCAAAGGGGACACATACTCTCCCATTCCTCGGCAGCTGTACTTGGTTGTGATGCTTCCAATTTAAATGTCAGTACAATTTGCTCTTATAAAAATACAGTTCCCTCCCCTTCCTCCACTAGGGACTGCATCTGTAACCACGGTAACAAAATCCAGGTGCAGCAGCACAGCTACGGTTTCTATGAGGATGGAGAGCACAGGGAGAGCAAAGGGAAGAAGAGGTGCTGAAACCTTCGCATGCAGCCTGGGGGCTGTCCAGGATCCACATCCATCTTCACTTAGTCCTGCCCAGAAGAAGCCAGCAATACTCACATCTATTTTACAAAGTAAAATGACCCCTTACCAGCAGTAACACGGTAACCCTCTTCTACCTAATGCCACAGCCTCTCCTCCACCTAGTTAGTTTAGCCTTTTAAAATGGCCAATTTCAGTAATAAAACTATTAGAGCTATTGGTTGACTTGCCTAAAGCTGGGATGTCTCTCTCGACAACAAATCCCTATGTGTTTGAGCTTGCTTTCCCTATTGTGTAAGATACCTCTCTCTCTCTCTCTCTCTCTCTCTCTCTCTCT
>VBSM01003211.1:1889968-1916351 GCA_008086735.1 Cheirogaleus medius
AGCCACCGCGCCTAGCCTATTATATTTTTTATTAATATATTTATCTTTGCCCTGCTTAAATTAGTGAATTAAAGTTTCATGAAGCAGGACATTATTGCACTGGCTTATACCCAGAACCCTGAACAGTGCCTGACACAAATTAAAAAACATAATGAGTAACTCTCTCCTCCAAGGCCAAATCCGGGAGGATGCAGAGGCAGCGAGAGGGCAGGGGGAGGTGGGCAGCGCCGGTGCGGAGGGAAGGAGCACAGCGGCCTGCCCCAGCGCTGACCCGGGACACAGTCAGGCCTGAGCAGGGCAGAGCAGAGGCTTCACACTGCACCTGGGAAGGAAGTTTCAATTTAAAGTGATCTCAACCTGATAATACCTGAAGATGTGACTATTCTAATATCTGAAACGGACCAGAAACGTTCTGACACCTGCCCTAGATGTGATCCTGCGGTGGGGCAGGGAGGGCGGACAGAAGGGCATTAAAGGCGGAGAGGGGGAATAATAGAGCCGTTTCATGGTCTCCCTGCGTAGTTCATTCTGTTTAATAAACCTTTAAATGAGGTGCCCTTCCTCGCCGCTGACACAGGAGACCACACAGAGGAAAGTGGTGTGTCCAGATCAGGGTATGAGCAAGTCCCCACTGGAGTGGCAAGATCCCTTTCCTTCGCAAGGTCGACAGCATGTTGCTTGGTGTGAAATAAACACATGTGTGTCAGTCACCGAGCCCACAGGGACGGGCAGCTGCCCTCGTCCTGCCATCCAAGGCAAAGCCAGGATTTGCCAACAAAGCCCTGGGTCTGTCTTGAGCCTCCAAGAGCTACAGGCAGTTTCCTGGGCTGTGATTAGAGCACCACGGCCTTGAACGTGCCCTAGAGAGGAAGGTCTTTATTCTGCTGATCATCTAAGAAAGGCATGCTCCAAATGTGGGAAGAAGGAATGGCATGAGGAAAGGGTATACAGTGGGCACAGGCACACTCAAGCAGTGAAGACTAACAATAACAGAACAGTATTAGGAGTTACAGTGAGACAAGCAAGAACATAGGCTGAATGACACCTTTTGGGATCTGAATTCTTTAAACCAATGTATATGGTATACAACCCCCAACATAGCTCCGGTGAGCACACCCTTTATATCTTCACCAAGTCCCAAAGAGCCTGTGCTGCAGGATAGCTACAGTCAGCTGTGGTTGAACAAAGCCCCTGCAAACGCTTCTCCAAGCTGACCATAACCGGGTACTATATACCACATGGGGTGCACAATCTCCATGAGCCCCTTGTAACCTTGGCTCTACCCAGTAATTTTTAGTCTCATCCATAGGAAAATAAGTATTTTTGCTGAGTATTGCACATTAGAAATCTCAGTGGCAGAACCAAACTCTACCTCTACACACATGCAGCAGGCACCTCCATCCTTAGAACATTACTCAGAGCAAGCAATCCACGCTTACGCAATATGGGACTCATGTACCCAATAGTGCTTACAACATGACAACATGCCAGGCAGTATTCTAAGAGCTTTATAATTATCAAATCATTTAATTCTCATAATAACCCTGAGAACAGAGTGGTTAAGTAAATTGTCCAAGGTTTAAAAGCTAATAAGTGGCAGAACTGGGTTTCGGTTCCCAGCATTCTGGATCCTGAGTCTATGTCCTTTAAAGGTAATTAAGCCTGAGATACAGAAGCAAAAGCCTGATTATATATCTTTTCCTTTTTCCTTTCAAGTTACCTTCCCCTGAAGGCAATGCCAGTCCAACTCACATCCACGTTCTCACCAAGATGGGATTTTTTTTGTCCTCCATGAGCCAGGCCGTGTTTGACTACCTTTCAACACTCTGTGCCCAGGATGCAAATCCTGACCCTTCTCACTCTCCTTCACAAGACATGTCTGCTGTTCTCTCCCACCCATGGCCAACGTGCCGCCCTCTCATTTCACTATTTCCCCCATTCAGGGCTCCTGGATGGTTACTATTATATTTAGAGATTTCTTGAAGCTCTGAGAAAAAGAGTTAGCATGAGACTGAGTGAAGCTACAGTCTGGACTTTATAGCTAGATTCCTGGGATCCCTGGAAGGCCAAGCATTACAGAAAAAGTCCCTGAACTTTTTAGGGTTTGAGTCCCCGTAATAGTTTACCCTGGTAACTGAGATTCTAAGGACATTTGTATGTCTTGGTATTAACAGCATCACCCATGTGATAAGGCACATAACTGTGGTCAGTGTCTAGGCTGTTATGGCTTCGTCCATCATCCAATAATGTGCTGTCCTGAGATTATTGTTTAAAAAGCCAGAACTGCTGACTCACTAGGCTGCAGCAGTTGCTTCTGAATAGCTTCCCACTGAAGCAAAAGAGAGAGAGAGAGAGAGAGAGAGAGAGAGAGAGAAAACTTATATGTTCACTCTGTCTACAGCTAGAGCCCTGTGAAAATTAATGAAGACTGAAATGGTTCACAAGAGTATAAGCAAAGTATATTAAAAACAATGAAAGCACTGCCATAAACTCTAACCTGGTAAGTAGAGGGAGGACTTGGTAGATTCCAACAAGTCTCTTAGACTCCTAGACAGTTGTCTTCTGCACTTGGTAAGTGAGTAAATCATCCTTACTTCAAGTAGTAACCTCCAGAGACAACCCCTAAGAGCCAAGCTATCCTATGTCTGCCCTATTGTCAATAAAAATAAAATGTACAGAAAGGATCATGCAGGAGGCCTCCGTTTGGAGGTGATAGATATATTTATGGCATAGACTGTGGTGATGGTTTCACTGGTAAATACTTATCTCCAAACTCATCAATTTGTATACATTAAATATGTATCTCTTTTTGTATGTCAGTCATACCTCAATAAAGTGGTTTTTAAAAAAATAAGAGAATATTTGAGAAAAAAAAATGAGTCCGCCTAATGATTACATAAAAGGTCTGGGACAGGCTCCCACGTGAGCGAGCAGGTGACCCCAACACGAAGCATCTGTCTGGCCTGGCAGCACATCTGGCTTCAAAGGAGATGAGCCACCACCCCCCAGCACAGATGCCAACAGCTGACATGCCTGGATCGTAGAAGAAATCTCTCACACTCTCAGAACAAAGGAAGAAAAGGAAAAGGCAGAAGGAGAAGGGAGAGGAGGATATAAAGGAAGATGAGAGTAGAGAGAAGGAAGAGATGAAAGGAAAAGAAAGATGAGGAGGAAAGAGATTTATTTTTGCTTGTGTCAAAATATCATTATAAACTCTTGTCAAAAGATGAAAATCTCCCCTTCTTATTTCCCTTCACTTATCCAATTGACCATCTTTCTTCTGTCCTATTAACAAGCAGTTTCTTTGGTATTGATTTTTCTCCTTTGTTTTCCTTTAGGCTAAGTGTCTCGTAACCCGAATCATTTCCCATTGAAAAACATTTGGGCTCCACTTTCCAGTTCGACATGTAAAGAGCTTGGAAGTTGTCACTCCCATTCTCACAACAAGAAAAATCTGAACAAACTGAAAATTCAACAACTCTTCTTTGATCCATCAGAGAATTGAGGGAACAGAGAAAAGTCCTTGCCCCAAATCTGTAGATAAAGGTGTGTACAGAGAATCAGAGCTTACCGCAGGCAGAAGCCACAGCTATAAGCTGGTAGGAACACTCTAAGGATAATCAACTAATTTCTGGAGGCTCAGTATGGGCTAATACGAGAGAGAAAGCCTCCTGGGGGCCCACCCTCTGTGGGGTGGGGACGTCTTCATGACTTCTAACTCTGGGAGCCCCACCAAGTTATTGGGGTAGAGATCAGAGAAAATGTCCCGGTGCTTTGGGCAGGGGAGGGGGAAAGTAACCATTTTAAAATAGGCCCAGAGCTTTCTGTTCTCATTAACAAAGGCCTGTCCTCAAAAGAAACTCTTTTACCAGAGCCTCACCACTTGGGGTTTTATCAGGGCCTGGCCAATAAGGGCGAGAGGAAATACCCACTTCTGCTGCTTCTGGCCTTCCTGTGTCAACTGAGAGGGCGAGGGGGGTAGCTGAGAAGTGCTTGTGAAGGTCACAGCATGGACACAGGCCCAGCCAAAGACTGAGGCCCGATCATAAGAAAATAAAAGGCCTCCACCACATCAACAGGGCTCCTATATAATAACAGGAGATTACAGCTACAAAGAACTGCAAGGCTCAGACTCTATTCAAGAAGGAGTCTCCAGGGAAATTCAAAAACAGGGGAGACCAAAAAAAAGAACACTAGGAAAAACTTTAGCTTCTGACACCTACAACTGTATCAAACAATAGACAAAGAGCCTAACTCCTAGGCAGAAAAACGTAAAACCACATAACAGCTTATTTACCTCAGTTTCTTTTACCCATTACATCATCTTCATCTTATAAAAAGAATTATAGGGCATGCTAAAAGGAAAAAAATTAAATTAAAAAGATCAATCTGAAGAGATAAACCAAACATCAGAACCAGATTCAGGCATAGCAGTGATTTTGGAATTATCAGATTGGGAATTTACAATAACAATAATCAATATGATAAAGGCTCTAATGGAAAGAGTGGACAGCATTCAAGAAGAGATGGGTAATGTAAGCAGAGAGATGGAAACTCTAAGAAAGAATCAAAAGGAAGGGCTAGAAATGAAAAACAAAACACCAATGAAGGATGCTTTTGATGGGCTCATCAGTGGACTGGACATGTCAAAGGAAAGAATCAGTGAGCCTGAAAATATTCCAGTAGAAACTTCCCAAACTGAAAAGCTCAGCAAAAAAAGAAAAGAAAGAAAGAAAAAATAAAAAAGGGAATAAAATATCCAAGAACCATGGGCCAATTACAAAAGACATAATATCATATGCATAATGAGAATATCACAAGGAGAAGAAAGGGCAATAAGAACTGAAGAAATATTTGAAGATATAACAGCTAAGAGTTTTTCAAAATTGGTGACAGACCCCAAACCATGGATCCAGGAAGCTGAGAGTACATCAAGCACAACTACTAAAACATGTGCACTAGTCACATCATATTGAAATTGCAGAAAACCTATCCAAAGAGAAAATTTTGAAAGAAGCCAGAGGAAAAACAAACATTTTATCTATAGAGGAACAAGGATAAGCCTCACATAGAACTTTTCTTCGGAAACCATGGAGCAAAAAGAATGAAATGAAATATTTACAGTGTTGAGGGAAAAATAAAAACAAACAAACCAAAAACTCCACCAAACTAGAATTTGTATCCTGAATGAAAATATCCTTCAAAAGTGTGGGAGAGATAAAGACTTTCTCACACTAACAAAAATTGAGGGAATTTGTCACTAGTAGATCTGTAAGAACTGTTAAAAAGAAGTTTTTCAGAAAGAAGGAAATATACAGATCAGAAACTTGGATCCACACAGAAAAAAAAAAGATAAAAGAAAAGGAATAAATGAAGATAAAGTAAAACCTTTTATTTCTCTTAAAAATAAGTATCTAATTCATTTCTCTGAATTGATCTAACAGATAATGGTTTGCTCTAAATACTAATAGCAACCATATATTCGGTGATTAACTTGTGAATAAGTGAAATAAATGACAACAATGTTATAAGGAACAGGAAGGAAGAATTTGGAAATCTCTGATATAAAATAACCATACTATCTGTGAAGTAGTATAGCGTTATTTTTAAAATGGGCCTAGATTAGTTGCAAATGTATATTATAAACTCTAGGGCAGCCACTAAAAAAACTTTTTAATCCTTTACAAGCTAGGTATTTACAGAAGCACTTTCCAGATTAACAGCCCTCTTCCCCATCCCAGGATCTATTTCTATCTACTCTTTCAGAAGGATGGGATATATAAATCAGGCATAATGCAGGGATAGGTACCTAGGACGCAGGGACCCACGTCACTGATTGGATCCTGGTGGCAGTGCGCAAGGTGGTGTTGGGGCAGGTCGAGACCCCATAGGAGCATACTGGCCCAACCCCACCCATGGCTTCTGAAGCTAACCCAGCATCTCAGATCAGATCTAGTCTGCACCCAAGATCACCGGTAGAGAATCAATGTCTGCAGATTTAGATAACATCTTTCTGCACTCTATTTCTAAACTTCCTAAATCCAACAGAAGCAATCAGAAGGCATCTTGAATAAACTCCAATACCTCTCTGTCCCACCCAGAATTAGGGCCTAAATCCTTAGTCTTCCTTTCCGGTGCCAGGGACTAACTGCTCCAGCTCCCAGCTAGCAGCAACCCCTGCACCGCCGATCCCTGCCCTCTGCGCCTGCTTGCCAGGGGAGCTTGGCATTTCTCCCTCTCTTCTGTATCATCACTTTCTCCCTCTAGTGGATCGTTTACAAACAGGATGTTATTTCTCCCATACTAAAAAATAAATAAATAATAAAATCGCTCTCTTGACTCCACTTCTCCCTCCAACTGCTACCCCATTTCTCTGCTTGCCCATTACAATAAAGTTAATAAAAGGAATTATATTTGCTTGCTATTTCAAATGTCTCTCCTTTGATTTTCTTTTGGATCCTCTGCAATCAGGTTAGTCACCCTACATACCCTACACACACTGTTTTAGTTTTCACCCGGTGTTGTGGATTTAGATACTATCATTATGCTGATGGTGCTCAGGCTACAGCTCCAGCTGAGACCTCTCCTTCGACTTCCAGACTCATATATTTAATTGCAAGACCCCTCTACTTGGATGCCCAAGAGGCAGCTCAAACGTAGCAAGCACAAAACTGGAGTCTTCACCAGTACAATTAATGGTAACTCCATCCTTCCAGTAGTTCATGTCCAAAAGCTTAGCCTCATCTTTAATTCCTCTGCTTTCTTACTTCCCACTCGACCTGTCAGCAAATAGTCATAGTTCTCCTCAAAAATATGCTCAGAATCTGACCCCTTCTCCCACCTTCATTGTTACCACCCTGGTCCAAAGCAACTATCATTTCTCACCTGGAACATTTCAATAGCCTCTTAACAGGTCTTCCTGCTAGCAGTACCGCTGGCCTCCAACCTAATCTCCATATTTCATCCAGAATGAGCCTATTAAAAGAAAAGTCAGCCTTAGCTACTCCATCTAAATTAGAGAAGCTGTGGACATTTTTACAATGACTTGCGAGGCTCAACACACACTGCTCCCGCACACCTCCCTCTCTGTCCTCCCCTCTCACTACTCCCACCTGACTCCACCTAGGCACAAGTCTCCTTGCCGGCCTGCAGACACCCAAGGCATGCTGCAGGGTCACAGCTTTTGCAACCACTACTCCCTCTGCCTGGACCATTCTTTCTTGCACACTTCTTACTCCCTTGCGTCCTGAAATCATTGCTGAAATGCTCTTTCCCAGAAAAGCTTTCCCTGACCACCCTATTGAAAACTGACTCCCTGTCTCCACCATTCCTTGCTCACCTTTCCAGCTTTAATTTTCACACTAATGCATTGATGAGCACTTGCACTATTAACATTTAAAACAAAAGAAAATTTTCTCCCTAACTGATTTGCACGGTTTATGTTTCTCATATATATATATATATACACACATAGATACACACATATATGTATACATATATATTACAATCTGTTTCTCTCCACTACAATGCAAGCTCTATGAGAGTAGGGATTTCTATCTGTTTTGATTACTACTTTGCCCCCAACTCCTAGAATAATGCATGGTACATGGATAATAAGAAGACTTTCATAAGGAAGTGACAAGTATTTGTAGAATTAGTGCATCAGTGCTTTGCTACTTATTCCTACATGCCTAGCCTTCTACTCTAACATTTTCTATAAAAAGCTCTTAACATTTTCGTGGAGATTTCTGGCATCTTCTGAAACACAAACCATTAAAAGCTGACAATTTATTAGAATCCATTTGTCGACCACTGCTCTTTGCAGGAAACTGATCGTTGATGTCAATTACAATTTTAAATGAAAATCGTCTTTTTTTTCCACCAAGAACATGGTAGAGTCGATGTGGCATTCCAAGGGGATGCAGAACAGCCTGCTTACTTCTGCAGTTCTAGAAGCATTCCCACATTCCCTTGCCTCCAGGCACTTCCTCAAATTATTTATTAATACATTGGCTCCCAATAATCTTTGGTACAACTCTGGCACCTTTTCCAAATATAGCACACACACATGCATATACACACAGAGAAAAAATTACAGAATGAGAATGATATAGTACTTTTCAATAAGTTCCATCAGAGTCTACCAGTAGTAGCAGGTATTTCCAGTGGAGCCTGTGGCTTTGCATCCCCGGTTTTAAGTTCCATTGTGCCTTCACCCACAGCCCACAAAAGAGTGCATAAAATTTCACAATAATTGCTTTCCCCACCCAAATTAAGAGCAAGTAAGTCAATTGCCTAACTTAAGAATGTAATTATATGATTAAAATTTTATTAATATGGCCTAATTTCCATTTCCCAATTGTCCCATATCATTTTATTATATGGTATTATTCTCCTTTCTTTTCCTTTTGGTTAGCAAAGGAAATGTCAAGTTAAAATACATCCATCCATAGGGACACAAAACTCAGCTCTCGCTTCCCGGGATGTCCTTAGCTATAACCTGTTATTGGGCATCTCTCCTCTTGTGGCATCTTGTTCTGCTGGATTTACCAGAGACTTGTTCTGCCAGGGGAAGGAAAAAATAGCCTCAGAGGGCCAAGTCCTAACACGTGTGCCTCACCTTAGTGCAAAGACATTTCTAGAATGTGTTCTACTGTGTAGACACAGAATTTCTCCACTTGGCCAGGTGTCACTGTCACCATCTAATCTGACTTATCCCACTGCAAAACCAAGGAATCTGCTGCTGGTTGGAAAACCTTTAACCTCTTCCAGGAATGCTATGAGAAGACAGTTATTCTGAATTTAAGTAATACATGTACAAATTGTAATTAAATATGAGCTCTTAAGATCTTTATAATTATTTAAACATGGTTCCAGCCATCCCAATCTAAATCTCCAAACAAGCATAATTTGGTCTCCGTATTTCCTATAATAAAAAGACTGGACATTATGCTAAGTGAAATAGACCATGCACAGAAAGACAAATACTGCATGATCTCTCTTCTATGTGTAATCTAAAAAAGTCAACCTCATAGAAGCAGAGAGTAGAATACTGGTTATCAGGGGCTGGGATGCAGGGAGGCATGGTCAAAAGAGAGATGTTCATCAAAAGGCACAAAGTGTCAGTTAGCCTGGAGGAATAAATTTTAGAAGGTTATTGCATTGCACGGTGACCAGAGTTAATAAGTTATTATGTGTTTCAAAACTGCTAAAAGGAAAGATTTTTAACATTCTTACCACCCCAGCTCTTTTGAAGTCCAAGTTGGTGGATGGATATGTCAATTAGCTTGATTGAATCTTTCTGCAATGTATACATAGATCAAAACATTACACTGTACCCCATACATATGCACAATTATCATTTATCAACTAAAAATCAGTCATCAATCAAGTCTATTAAAAATGCATGAAAAAAAGGAACTGAAAAAATCTGTCTTCACATACCATCAAAGGGACAGCTGACCAGAGGCTTTCAGTGCTCTGTTCTCTTAACTTCCACTCTATACACCTACTCCCCTGTATTTTCAGAAAAAGGGGCCACTGCCCAAGGCGCTTGGCCACCATGTGCTCTCAGTGGCGGCAGCTCCTCCAGCTTAGAGAGAACAGCCTCTGTGGCCACTGGCACTCACCCTCCATCCTCACTAAATTCTCCTCAGGCCTTGGCCCTTGGCTGAAATTTCCTTTCCTTTCCTTGATTTAATGGAACATCTTCTTTGTCCACTATGCACACCAAATACCCTGCAGCTTTGTCAGCCGTGGTCACCTTTCTCCCTACGGCCTGGTACACTGTGCCTGGAGGTGGGGTTAGTATCCTTCATTCTTCCCCTTGAAGCACCCCCTTTCCTCACTCATAAACCCAGCTCGTTTGAAGTCCAAGCTGTCAGTCTTTACCCTCATTGCTCTTCATTGCTTTGGTCATCTGCTGACCTCATGGTCATTCCTCCTCATTAACTGAAGATTTTAGGGCCTGGATCACTGTCTTCCTTTTCAACACCTCTTACATCATCATCCTAGGAACATACATAGTTGATCCAACCAACAACATCTCCTCTCAGTTTCAGATAACCTTTCCTTCTGTACCATGTCAACCACCTGGGTAATACTGGTTATTACCCTCAGTAACTACCCCACCTCTGAAGAGTCTCCCTTTCATGCACCTGTATCTGTCTAACCTCCTGTCTTCCAGTTCATGGATTTTGATATTGCCATTCCTGCCACTCTCTGATCCCACTGGGAACTGGAATCCTTGTCCAGAATGTTCCTCATGTGCTCACTTCCTTCCTTGCCCAACTTGGAGCCTGTGGTACAATACTTTTACCTAAATCTTGTGTAAATGCCCTTGATCTCCCACACCCCCCTCATTCCATTATACAATCTGGGAGGAAAGACTACTGGTGTCCATCTGCTTTCTGCCTTCACATGGACACCTGGGCAGCTAAGCCAGGAGTCAACAAACCATAATCTTAGACCCAATGTGGACCACTGCCTGCTCTTATAAATAAAGTTTTATTGGAATACAGACACATTTGTTAAGTTCTGTCTTATCTATGGCTAGTTTCATGCTACAATGGCAGAGTTCAATAGTGAGACAAAAACAGTATGGCCCACAAAGCCCAAATACTTTATTATCCATCCTTGAAAGAAGAAATTTGCCAAATCCTGAAGTAAACCACTCTTTAAAAAATCTACAAACATGCTACAGGCCTCACTTTTGATTTGTGTCCTCAAAATTCAAATTAACACCCAACTTTAACAGTTGTGACTACTACATTCCCTAGTAAGACACATCCCCACTCTCACCTGATGATCTTGCCTCAAAATAAAGAAAAAGACTGGGCACAGTGACTCACGCCCGTAATCCTAGCAGTCTGGGTGACCAAGGTGCAAGGGTCACTTGAGCCCAGGAGTTTGAGACCAGCCTGAGCAACACAGCAAGACCTTGTCTTGACAAAAAATTTAAAAATTAGCTGGCATGGTGGCATGTGACTGTAGTTCCAGCTACTCAGGAGGCTGAGGCAAGAGGATCACTTGAGCCCAGGAGCTCAAGGTTACAGCGAACTATGATTGTGCCACTGCATTCCAGCCTGGGCAAAAGAGTGAGACCGTGTCTTGAGAAAAAATGTACATAATCAAATAAAAAGTAATTTTATTATTACATCATCTAATCCATTTGCTTCAACTACATCCCTACACCACCCTCCTCTCTCTCTCTTTCTCTCTCTCCCCCACAATCCTTTGCAACTCATGCATTAATATCTCCCATATTAAAAAAAAATGTCATTTGACCATACATCCCCTTTGCTGTACCCACTCTGTCTCCCATTCTCTCCCCACTACCACTGCTCCACTGCACTGGCTTCTACTAAGGTCACCTAAGACGTTCATACTGCTAAACAGAGAGTTTATGCTATGTTCTCATTTTACAAGGCTCCTCAGCAGCATTGGATGAGGTTGGCTATGAAGTCCTTCTTAAAGCTCTTTATTCTCTTGGTTCCCAGGACTCTATGTTTGTCAGGATTTCCTCCTATCTCAATAACTTCTCCACCTCAGTCGTCTCATCCACTGCCAGATCCCTAAATGTCAGCAAACCACAGAGCTTTGGCCTTGGCCTTCTCACTTTCCCTTTTCTCTGTTTCCCCTCTCGCCCTAGGTGATCTCACCCACTCTCATTGGCCTAAGTGCCATCTCTAGCCTGCTAACTCCCAAATCTACAAGTCCAGCCTTGATTAGATAGGCTGATACTCCTTGAGTTCCATATCTAATTATCAAATCAACACCTTCAATTAGACATCTAATAACCAGCCTGAACTTAGCCTAATCAAACATTAACTTCCACACCTACCCACCATAGCTGCTCTATCACAGTCTTTTCCTTTTCAGAAAATGTTAAGACCATCCACCCAGTTCCTCAGACCAAAAGCTAACAGTTATCCTTGTTTATTTTCTTTCCCGCACAATTCACATCCAAACCACATCCAGATCCCACCGGTTCAACTTCTACGGCAAAGCAGAAACCATATCACTATTTACTGTCTCTGTTGCAACATCCGAGACTAAGCTACCAGCATCTCTTATCTGGATTAGGGCAGCAGTCTCCTGCTTCCAAACTTGATTCTTTGCATACCCAGAGTGATATTCCTAAACTGTAACCCAGATAGTAGCTTCTAACTGCTATTAGAGTGAAACTAAACTCTTTAGCCAAAAGTTACATGTTGCTGCATTCTTGTCTGCCTCTCCCAGATCCTTTGTTCATTGTTCACAGCCAGTGGCCTTATTTCTATTCTTCCAAGCACTGACTTCACTTCCCCAAGACCTTCTCCACGGGATGCTCCTCAGCCAGGTCTTATGGCTGTTTTCCTCTTAAATGCCACCCTTCAGAGACACCTCCTGATGGCCTGGGTCAACATCTATTACACTGCTAATTTCTGTTTTCTTCCCAGCACTTATCAGTTCCTCAAATTATCTGATTTATATGTATATAAATTCTTGTACTTATTTGCATGTTTACTTTCTTATCAAATTAGTCTACACCTTCTCGAGGGCAGAGACTTAGTTGTTCTTCCACCATTTCCCTGCATCCACCCCAGCACCTGAAACAGAGTAAGCTCTCGATAAACACGTGTTGCCTGCCTGACTAACAAATACAACTAAACAAAATGTAGAGTTTGTGATTTAGCACCTAATCCTAAGGAAGCTACCATTTATGACACTACTTTATATTCTAATGACACTTGAATTTTCTAATTTTCTTGGCTCATTGATAGAAATATTGCAGCCTTGAAATACTGAAAAAGCATAGAATCATACTCTCTCAGGTTGTGAAGACCCAGGAAGAAAATCACATATTCAGAGTGAAATCTGCCTGGCATGGACACACATTCATCCTGACCAGGTGCAAGCCCTCCCATGTACAGATACATATAAAAGCCCTGAAAGCTGATTTTTTCCCACGGAGGCACAGTAACTGTTTACAAATAGACTGTTTAATTACTGATTGACTGGACATTTACGATGCCCGTGGCTGTGTACTTCCCTAACCTGATATTCTTCTCCATACTACTTTTTTTCTCCTGCACTTAAAAGCAAAAACCAAAATTATGTTTACAGAAATAACAGTTAACAATTTTAAGGGGCCTTAATCCCACCCCATCTCCATGTTAGTGGACCCAGAGCTCTTTATGAGACAAGAGAAGACAGCTGTTACCTGAGGCCTCTTCTGGCCCACATCTAACCTCATCTGGCTCAAAAGCACGGGTGAACTTTTATACAGCTCAACTTAAGTAAGGCATCATGTTGTCCTTGTGGGCTCCAGGGCCTGAGATTTTCTGTCCCAGTGACTGGGCAATGCCCAAATCCTCCCACGCTGTTGAATTGGTCCCAAGGGCTTACAGCTTGTAGCAGTCGGTCTGTGGTACCACCTAGATGCCTACATGCAGACATGCACGCGCACACACGAGGTTCTGCACAAATTCTTTCGGCCTTCCTCTGCCACATCTCCAATTAGCAGAGACTTCCACTTCCCTCAGACCAGACCAGAACGGAGACAAATTCCACTAACTGCACCAAAGCCGTCACTAGCAGCAATCAGCCACTAACTGGGCTACCTCTTCCACCAAAAGTTTCAATACTCTTAGAACAACACACACTGCCTTTCCATGAGCTTTCCAACATCCGTTAATCACCTTGTAGGATTAACAATCCTTTCAGACATTTAGATCACAGATCCTGAAACCACAGCCCGGTAATACACTTTGTAAACTTTCCTCTTATTTGCACTCTCCCCGTTAGCTTTGGTGGCAGATCATGTTTTCAAAAAATGGCCACAAGAGCATCTGCCATCTCACGTGCTCTTCTTACAATGTGATTTTGACACCTCTCTCATCAAGGACTAAGTTGTATGTTCCCTCTCCTTGAATGGGGACTGGTCTCTGTGACTGACTCCACAAACAGAATGTGGCAAAAGTGATGGTGTGAGAAGTGAGGTCTCCAAAGGCAATGAAACTCTGCCTGGTTCTCAGGGTCACCCACTCTGGGAGCCCAGCCGCCATGCCATGGGGGAGCCCAAGCAGCTCATGGAGGGGCCCATGTGAAGAGGTCTATGTAGAAAGAAACCAAGGCCCCAGGCCCTCAGCCAGCAACACTCCCAGCCAACAGCCAGCAACAACTTGCCAGCCCCCGGAGTGACCCCTCTTGGAAGTGAAAAACCCAGCTCTGGTCCAGCCCTCCACCTGAGGGTGATTCAGCAGTGACAAGCCTCCCACACTAAGTCCCACTCAAGCTGCAGAGTCTTGAGCTAAATAAATTGTTGTTGTTTTGAGCCACTACCTATGGGGCTGATTTGTTACATGGTAACAGATAACCAAGACAGCTGCTGTCTCCACAGTTCAGGTGTACTCTCCTTATCACACAGGTGAGGTACCCCCTCTTTGTCCCCCTCTCTCAATCACCTGTGGGGATGCTTTGGCTGACTCCCCTTCCTGGAGTCAATGTTATTTGTCCTTTCAGTGCATGAAATTTACCTGTGCTGCCTTCTCATGTCCTTCCGCCCCGCATTGCTTTAGACCCACGCTGGCTCCACTCCCTTCCCAGGAACCCCCCATCCTTGTCTATTCACACGTTCAAGACCTTTGTCAGGTGTATATAAGAATTCAAAACTGATACCATGCTCGGCAGAGGCTGGAAGGGAGCAGGGGTTTCCAAAGTTTGAAGGGCTGTCTGTGAGAATTATAAACACAGAGGCAAATTGTGACACAGAGTCAGTCGTCAGTAATGCACCAGGAGATGGGGATATAACGTAGAATCGAAATGTGAGAACCCAAGCAGGGTCAAAGGTCAAGGGTCAAAAAGTGGGGAAATGCTTGCCAAGGGTGGAAGGTCAGAGCAATATCCTACTGATAAGGGTGGAAGGTCAGAGCAATGCCCTACTAACAGTCAGTCCACGAGGAGTGACCTGCACTCACAGTTGCTATTTCAGGCAACAATTATTAAGGTCACTCCTCACAACATGTTATATCCAGTAACCTTATCAGCAACAAAAACATGAACTTAATCAGAAAAGGCTTGTTCTCAGTAAACCCATCTGTGTCCTAGTAATCACACTTTCTCTACAGGTGCTCACAGGCCATGATTTGCAGTGTGTGTGTGTGTGTGTGTGTGAGAGAGAGAGAGAGAGACAAAGCAGATATTTGGTGATATTGAGGGTCACCATTTGATGAAGCCGTGTATAAGATAGACAAAACACACTGATCTGCCACCTCTAAATCATGGGCCAAGATGTCATGTCTAAATTCCACCACTGACAGTGGTGTAACCTTGAACTAGTTACTGAATCTTCCTGTGTTTCTGTATTTAATTTATAAAATGGGAATGATAATAAGAATACTCATTCTCAAAGGGGTTTTCTTAACAGTAAATAAAATAACATAATTAAAGAACCAAGCACCTCTAGTAGGTGATTCCTAAATTTTGAATTCCCTCCTTCTTTCCATGGATAAAATGTGGTGAGCCTGCCTGGGGCTGCCGAACTAAGCCATTGTCCTCATACATTATTTAGAGCTTAACTCAGGCATGTCCCGACTTCTGAGTTTGATCCAATTAGTCACTTATAGGCTATAGCTTTAGGGGTCCTGACACCATGCTAAAAACTCTCATCAGAAATTCTCTTCTTTCCTATTTTCCCTGATAGCTGCAATCTCATTTTATCACCAAATAAAACCACATTCTCCTTCCTGGCCGTGTCTAAAGCAGTGGGTTTGCCACAGAGCCTCTTGAAATATATCCCTGCCGAGCAATCCCACCCCAGAGTCAGGGCCTGATTCAACTTGATGACAGTGACTATCTTAATGAGAGTCAGGCAGCAAGGCCTTCAGAGGATCTTTTTCAGAGGAGGTGCAGCAGGAAACAGATTGGGTTAATCTTCTATGTGGCTCCCAATTTTCCAAGCTTTAAAGTATAGCAAAGCTGAAAATAGCCCATTTCCTCATATTTTCACATAAGCATCCCCTTTTAAACCAGCTCCTTTTCATAAATGTCACATCTTTAGAGACATATATGGGAGGTTAGCCAGGGGAAACTCTGGGACTATCTCGATCTTCTCTGTCTTCTATGTCCTGTAGCCACATTCTGCAGGTGTTGGGGCAGGGCCATTCCATGACAGGTGCAATTATGTCTTAAAGAAAACATCGTAGAAAACTGAGAATAGAAATGTGCCGTGTCCCTGGCACTGTGCAGGACTCAAGGCTGCACTTTAAATAAAGAATGTTTTTTGAGTCAGTCTCACTCTGTCACCCAGGCTAGAGTACTGTGGCATCAGCCTACCTCACAGCAACCTCAAACCCCTGGGTCGTGATCCTCTGCCTCAGCCTCCCAAGGAGCAGGGACTACAGGTGGGTGCCACCATGCCCGGCTAATTTTTCTATTTAGAGATTTCTCTATTTAGTAGAGATGGGGTCTCATGCTTGCTCAGGGCTCCAGCTAGTCTCAAACTCCTGAGCTCAAGCAATCCTCCTGCTTTGGCCTCCCAGAGTGCTAGAATTACAGGCATGAGCCACCACGCCTGGCCTAAACAAAGAATCTTTTTAACTCCTGCCTCACATAGGAGTGGAATCCCAAGGTCAGCCCATATGGATCTCTGCATTCAGGGAAACTTCCCTCAAAGGGTCTTTCTGGAGAAATAGTGACAACCTGTGGAACATGGACCAATGATAAGACTCCCAAGGGGGAAGCTGCACAAGGTTGTGAAATCAGCTACCCTTTGAAGTTAAGTCCTCCTGGATTGAAACCCCAGCTCCTCAGTGACCAGCCTAGCGACCTTGGAAAACTCAGCATTGAGCTCAGTGGAATGGAGAAGATATGAGCAAGACTCTGAACTCCAGAGAAGGAAATGAGACTCCAAACCACTAGAAAGGTACAATGCTTATCACACTCCCCCTAGAAACACAGCCCAAAAGTTCAAGAAAAGAAACTAGGAAAATAGTAACCCATAGATTAGTATTGTCTGCAACAGCAAAGAAAGTGGTCTTCTAGAAGCCCAAATGGCAATTTCATGTCTCTTCCCAGTGGAGTCTTGAATCTGGAAATGAGAGAACACAGGAACTGTATTCACAAATTGGATTTGAAATTCTGGAGCAAAGCTGAAGATAACAAAATTATAAGCTCTTAGCCAGGGTGATACTTAACTCCCAAGCCTGTGTTTGGAGACCAGCTGGTCTGAGCAAGAGGATGTTAAGCTGAAAAAGAAGAGAAATGGCTACAGTGAGCAGAGAATCTTGTCTATGCTATGTACATGCACACACACACACACACACACACACCATGGCAAACACAACGGTGCTACCCTCACCATCCCTGTTGCTGAACTCAAGATCATAGACATGATCATATTAACCCACACTTGAGAATATTTGTTTCAAAGCCCATGGACCTTAATTTCTACCATAAAACTTTAGAAAACCCCAAAGTTTATATATCTTTTCCATGTTTCTCTGTCAGTGTGTGAAAACACTGGCAATGAAGGAAAACTTTGTGGTACCCATTTGGATTGCCATCTGGTGGCCGGACATCCTGCAGATACCCGTCTCCACCTTGGAGGAGGAAGCACGGATGGCCCATGCAAAGCCTTGGCTCTGGGCCAGTGTTCAGTCATCCTGTGTCAATCTTTGAATCGTTTTAGTTATAAGTAGTTGGAATTGCTGTTTACAGTCATTCCACATGGAGGGTATTCAATCTAAGAATCCAAGGGCACTGTGGAGAGATAAGTCTTTTAAATAGCTATTGGTCTAAGACCTAAAGAGGTATGCCTAGACACACTCATGAAACAAGTTCCTACAGAAGGGAACTGCTGGGACTTTTAAATGACAGCAGCGGCCATGATCTACTCAAAGAAATCATTGATTTAGGTAAGGTATATGGTATCCTCAGGCATAACAGGAAGAAACTCCAGTTGGGAGCACTGAGTATGTCCTACTCAAAAGATACTGAATTGGAGAGAGGGGTAGCAGATGGCAGAGGAAGTGATCATAGGTGTCCCCTTGGACTTTCTTCTGGCCACCAAGAAGATATGGTTCAGTTAAGTGGAAATTACAAGAACATTGTCATATCATCTTATGATAGCAAAAAGGGAAACGGTTCAGCAAAATCGAATGAATATGCTACATTTTTAAATGCAAATTTCAGAAATTTAATAGAAAGCGTAGGCAGAATAATAAGCCAAGATACTTTGGGAAGGAAGATAATATTCCATTTGCAAAAGAAGAGGCCAGGTGCTCAGTTCAACACTTGTGCTTGAGGCTCCCAGTGGATGAGACAGAACAGTCTAGTGTCTAAGAGCCATGTCCTGGTGTTTGGCCAACAGAATTTCAACCCCAGCCCCACTACTTCATAGCAGGGATCTTGGGCCTATTAACTAACCTATTTATGTTACAGTTTTCTGATCCATGAAAATGGAGATGTGACAGCATTTATTCCATGGTATTGCTGTGATGATTGAATAAGATAATATACTTTAAGTGCCTGGTACCTAGTAAAGGCTCAGTAGATGGTGCTATTGTTATCATTGGTACCAGGCTCCATTTGGGAAAAAAAAGATACAAGGATGAGGCTTGGTCCCTACCCTCAGCAACTGTCTACTGTATTGAATAAGTACAATGCAATGGGTGCTGATTAGTACAAAGTAGCTACAGCTGCCTCAAGCCCTCTACAGAGTCAGACGTGGAATAAGTTAATCATTTCATCAGTTAACTAATAAAATTGCTATCTAAAGAAAACATTGCATGTGTCCACTGAGCAATAATAATCTTGTTGTAAGTTCTGTTCTTTCAGATTGTAAAAGAAATCATTCCAAAGGTGCAAAGGAGGCATATGGTAAACAGAGACATGGAGAGGGACCAGGGTTAGCTGTGGTTTGCAAAAACACTAAAACTCTGAATAAAGGCTTTCTCAGTTACTCTGAGGGCCTGGGGAAGTCCAAGGCAGGGGCAAACTTGGGATCAACTATGGAATATTGAGGGATAAAGAAAAGTGAATTCCTGTACATTCCATTTGCTTCTTCAAGAGCCTGGTATTTACACTGAGAATAAGACTGAACCACTGTAAGAAAATTAGAGGTGCTAAAAGCACCCACTTTCCCATAGTGTCTTCAAGTCTCTTGGCTGAGACATTAGAGCTCAGGGTACAAAGAGAATTTGCAAATGAATCAACACGTTTTGTCAGTGTCTTTGAGAAACACATAAAATGGAAAGTTTCTGATAGACTGGAAATGAAAAAATGCTATTAGGTTGGTGCAAAAGTAATTGTGGTTTTAGCATTGTTGACATTTGCCGTTTGATACTGGAATACATTCTTAAATAAATGCGGTTATGTTATACATCATTTTAATGTGCATTTCTCGCTTTATGTTTTTTTGCTAATGACTTATTACTTGCTATTTATTTTATATTTATTTTAGACTATGGAAATTGATGTTAGACGAAAAGCAAATTCAAGTGATTTTCTTTATTCAAGTTCAAAATTGATTGTAAAGCAGCAGAGACAGCTCACAACATCAACAACACACTTGGCCTAGGAACTGCTAAAGAACGCATGGTGCAATGGTGGTCCAAGAAGTTTTGCAAAGGAGACAAGAGCCTTGAAGATGAGAAGCACCGTGGCTGGCCATTGGAAGTTCACAATGACTACTTGAGAGCAATCATCGAAGCTGATTTTCTTACAACTACATGAGAAGTTGCTGAAGACCTCAATGTTGACCTTTCTATGGTTGTTCAGCATTTGAAGCAAATTGGAAAGGTGAAAAAGCTCAATAAGTGGATGCCTCAAGAGCTGACCAAAAATCAAAAAAATCCTCATTTTGAGGTGTCATCTTCTCTTGTACACAACAACAGTGAACCATTTCTCGATCAGATTGTGACATGCAATGAAAAGTAGATTTTATATGACAACTGACAATGACCAGCTCAGTGGTAGGACAGAGAAGAAGCTCCAAAACACTTCCCAAAGCCAAACTTGCACCAAAAAAAGGTCATAGTCACTGTTTGATGGTCTGCTACCAGTCTGATCCACTACAGCTTTCTGAATCCTGGTGAAACCATTACATATGAGAAGTATGCTCAGCAAATCGATGACATACACTGAAAACCGCAACACCTCTAGCAGGCCTTGGTCAACAGAAAGGGCTCGATTTTTCTCCACGACAATGCCCAACCACAAGTTGCACAACCAATGCTTCAAAAGTTGAACAAATTGGACTATGAAGTTTTGCCTCATCCGCCATATTCACCTGACCTCTTGCCAACCAACTACCACTTCATCAGGCATCTCGGCAACTTTTTGCAGGGAAAATGCTTCCAAAACCAGCAGGTTGCAGAACATGCTTTCCAAGAGTCTGTGGAATCCCAAAGCACAGATTTTTACACTATAGGAATAAACAAACTTATTTCTCATTGGCAAAAACATGTTGATTATAATGGCTCCTATTTTGATTAATAAAGATGTATTTGAGCCTCTTTGTAATGATTTAAAAGTCACAGTCCAAAACTGCAATTACTTTTGCACCAACCTAAATATTCCAGTTTTCAAGGAGCAGAATTCTGCAAACTATAGACAGGGGTTTGGCAAAGATAGTGTGCTATCATAAAAAAACAATAAAGGATGAAATCTAGGAAAAAGAAAAATATCCCTAAGGACAATGGATAAATCAGTGTCCAATGTAAGAATATGATAGCCTATGGCTCAAAATTGTTTGAGTGTGTGCCACGTGCCAGTTACTATTGTAGGTACTTTTTAATACATGGTCCTATTTAACTTCCCAATGGCCAGAGGTATCACTGTGTCCATTTTTTAAAGATGAAGAAACTGACATACAGGAGGAAGAATTAAAGAATGAAGAATCTGTGTCCTATTTTAGAGCCAAAACCATGTATTCAGGATTCCTCCCTTGGAGAATGAGCAGCAGGCATTCTGGTGAAATAGAAACAGTCCTAATTCCAAGGTAGAGTCAGATGAACAGAGTGAAGAAAACATTACACTTGCCATGTCCAAGAAAGTTTGGTAGTTGGTAAAGTTCTATGAAGGAGACATTGTGGCAGACCCCCTTTGAGATTTCCTTCCAGCCTACATACTCCTTTTTCTGAGAACTACCACATCACTCACAGAGATGTGCCTTTGCATTCCTATTTGATGTAATTGATTGGACTTAATCTGGGCCAATGGATTTTCCCTCCCAGGAGTTTGGGCTTTGGAAGTCAATATCTGCTGTGCATTTGAACTAGAAAGTAATGAGGAACTGAGCTGGAGGTGGCTGTATTCCTATGCACCAAAAAAAAAAAGAGGAGAAATGCGGGGATGACAGAGAAGCACGGAGGTGAGACTACGCAGCCCTGAGAAACAGAGACTAACCATGCCTCCAGATGTTCTCTCAGGTCTTGACTCTGGTCCCTTGTGGTGGTCTATTACATTTTCCTTGCTCCTGGATGCTCCTGTGATAGTCTTACACATCCTCATACAACTCTATCTTCAGTGTTCAAACTAGTCTGACCAGTTTGGGGAAGTACTCACCAAAGTGCCTGGTTTAGATGACCGTGTATTGCTATGACAGATACGCTCTCCTCCTGAAACAAGAGCCCGATGCATGATGGGAAGTCTTATGATCTGTACCCAGCACATGAACCATGAACGTCTCCCACATCACCTGGGAGCAAATAAAATAAAAAGAAAATGTACTGCACATCTAGAGATTTTAGAGACCTGGGAAAAAAACTGAAGATCATAGAAATGGTGGTTACAGTTTAATTGTTTTCTTCTATCTAAAAATCATAACTTTCTAAAAGAGAGGAGTATGATCCAGGCATGGTGGCTCACACCTATAATCCCAGCACTTTGGGAGGCTAAGATGAGGTGAGAGAATCGCTTCAAAGTGAGCTATGATCATGACAGAGCGAGACCCTGTCTCTAAAAAAATAAAAATTAAAAAAAGAAGAAAGGAGTATGGAGTATGAAGTATAAAAAAGGAGAAGCTAACACAAGACTCAGTCTCCTGATTCACAACTTATGTAAGAGAATGGCTGAACTATGGCAAAAGACAGGGAGAATTTTGTAAGAACAGGGAAGAATGTCAGACAGTAGACTTAAAAACAGGACCAAAGACGATGATGGAAAGTATTATCAAAAAGATGAAAACTTCACGAAAGTATGTAAATGAAACTAAGAAGCCACCAGAAGACACGACACAGAAAGGATTCTCAGATAAAAATAACAGGTAAGGAAGTTAAGATAGAAACATATTGTCATTCCGAAATGACGGCACCATGAAGGAATTTGTATAAGTTCCCCTCTCCCTTTTCCTCTTAAAATATCTATGACATTTTCTGTCAAAGGGTAAAAAAAAAATCCACATTAACACTCAAAATGTTTGACAAGAATTTTAAGCATATTTCATATTCTGCAGCAAATGTATACTCTGGCAAAATTGGAAAGAATTAAAAGTTGGCACCAGCAGCTGAACCCAAGCCCAGAACCCTGACTTAGAGAGGACATTGGGTCAAGAGAAGAGACTGGCATAGACTGAGACGTCTCGGGGCCAGCTCAGGGCTCACACTCCACCCTAACAGGCACAGCCTGGCCAGGGTCGAGAAACCTCACAAGGGTGAGCTCCAACTCCATGTTCTGATCCAGTGGTATCCTATTTCCTCTCATCTGAGAGGCCAAAGAGGCAAATGTACCAACTGGCCTGAGCCCCAACCCTAGCCCTAACACTGAGGTAGTACTCTAGCAATGTGGTTACAAAAAGACAGATACTTTTTGGACCCTCATCCCAAATGGAAAGGATTCTTTCTCACTGAGTTCTCTTTCATGTTTGGAAACATTTGAATTCTGAAAAATGGGAAGCCATAAATAATAAACTTCTTAAATTTGGCATAAACTTCAAACTCCAAATTTAAAAGCAATACTCATGATCATTTCTTTCTGATTATAGGGCAAACTGAAAATTTAAACTTTAGCATCACAGAAAAGCCAACACCATTCAGCCCTGGTTGGACATGAAAATTAACCCATTAACTGCCATGTGAGTTGTATTTAACTCATGCTAGTTTTGAGTCCAGGGCCTTGTGAAGCAAAATGCTGCAGTTGGTTCATGAAAATCTTACTCGTTGATGTTCTTATTGTTATAATTAATATTGACAGTTTAATTCTAAAAACATGGACTGCATTGCATATAACTCACACACAATAAACAATAAAAAATAATAAATTAGAAAGTATCATTTTGTTTTAATAAAACACTGTGGCTGCAGGGAAATTTTTTTTCTAGTGTGGCAATCAATGTGTTAAAATGTTCCTTCAAGAATGACCCAACCACAAAACTAGGACTTGGACAATTCAGGCTCTTCCAATAAATGAACAACAAAAGCAGAACTTCCAAACAGCCTTTCAGGAAAACTGATCTCTTGGAAAATTTGAACAGACATGAAAAAAACTTAAAACCACAAGAGGATATTTCTTGGGCATCTTGGAAAGAGGAACAGAGCAAACTTGAATCTTACTGTGGAACAATTTAACTCAGTATTAGAAGTGGTTAATAATAGAATTGATGTTGCAGAAAAATCAATTAGTAAATTAGAAAATAAGCTTGAGAAACATACAGAATGTCAAAGAAATTAACACAGTGGAAAATAATATGAATAAATATTTCTCGTATCTACATTCTGCCTGGCTTCTCTGGCTGCTGAGAATATAAACATGGAGAAATCATTTGCACCTGCCCTCAAGGTGGTCACAGCTCAGTAAGGAAGGTAGAGAAATAAACATATAATAATCTAGATGTCATTAACTGATACCAACTCACTATCCCATAATCACAAAAATAAATATTTTTACAGTAGCCACAGATGGTATATGAAAAGAAAGATAAAAAATAAGACACACTAAGAATGTACTTTAAAAAGAAGAAATTTTACATGCTTTATTCTCAGAACACATACTAAAACATTCAAAAATATGGAAATATAAGCATTAGTCTCCTAAATAACAAGATAAAAATTTTTTAAATTTAAGTCTATTTTAGGGAAAAAAAGGAGAAATTTATAAAACTACATATCACAATATATGAGATACACAGAGAAAAATACAACTGCCTTCAATGTTTTTACCATTTCAAATACTATGATCCCATTAGGGTATTGGGTAGTAAATAAACTACAGGAAAACAGAAAAGCATAATACAAATTTCTGTAAAACAGAAATATTATTATACAAATAGAAAAGACAAAAGCAAATCTAATCAATAGAAAAAGAAACATTATTTTCAAAATTACAAAAAGACCTCTCCTTCCACTCTAGGTTTCATTAGTAAAGCTTTCTCTGGTTGAAAGATATTTTATTAACATTATAAATGATTTAAAAAGAAAGAAAGAAAAGATCTTAGAATAAAAGGAAATCTTAAACAAAATATGGAATTGCTGCAATAAAAAAATTATTTTTTAGAGGAGTTACACTTTAATAGACTAAGTATAATCCATCCTGTCTCTCCCACTGTACACAACTATAAAACCTGGACAAAATGCATAAAGCAGTTATTTGAGGAATTTGAAAAGTAAATTATGATGGGCAGAATATGGAAGAAAACCAGAATTCAAAGTACAACCAAACTGGTGGTAAAATTATCATTTCCCCCCTTCTGGCATTCCATCAGCCTAACAAAAACAATCTGAAATCCAGAATTTGGCATCAGGGTGGAGAAAGAACTCTAGGAAAAGCTCTTGAGTTCAGGCTCAGTAAGCAGAAAAAGGAATTCCTAACGCTTAAAGACAGCATGGAAATCTTGGGCTAATTTTTTTCCCCATTTTCTTGTGTCCTGGACCCAATGCAGGCTCTTGGTGGTGGAAGCAGTAGTGGATGTTAGGGCCCATAGGAATCCAGACTGAGGGAGGGCAACCATTCTTTACAATCCATACAGCGCTGGTCCCCAGACGGCGAGTCAAACCCCTATTGATTCTCTTTCTCCCTCTATCCTCTTGCTTGTCTCTGGTGGCAGGAGCAGTTGCAGAGGCATATGACAGGGAAGGATAACTAAAGCCCCAGTTTTATGGCCTAAGAATTAAGAGGGGGGCACAAAACTAGAAAATAACAGGCAGGAAATCACAGAGAGGGAATACCTTGGGAAAGAGATACCACAAAGTTTTCTTAATGAATTTCTGCCCTCAACCCAAAGTTGGGCAGAGGTGGATCTGGTTTAATTACCATAGCAAAGAATTTGAGGATGGAACTAACAGATTATTGCCCAGGTCTCAGACTGACCACAGTGTGGCACACACGTGGGACAGCTCCAAATAGCCTTGCAAAGACTTTGAAATCTGAATTAACTTTGGGACAATAGCCCACAGAAGGTGGATTGGAATGTGCATTCTAAAACTAAACAGGTTGACTGCCTGCTAAAACAAAAATAGCATTTTTCATAGGATTTTAAAAAGACCCAGAACCTCATAATGTAATATCCAAAATGCCTAGAATAAAATAAAAAATTATTCAGTATATGAAGAACTAAGAAAAATCCCAATTGACAAAGAGAAAAAAATCAATGGATGCTAATACCAAGATAAAATATGTTAAAATTATCTGACAAAGAAATTAAAGAAGCTAATATAAAAATATTCCACCAAGCAATTTCTAACACCCATGAAATAAATGAAAAAATAGTCACAACAAGAAATAGAAGAAATAAAAAAAGAGTTGAATGGAAATATGAGAACTGAACAATACAATGACTGCAATTGAAAAAAAAAAAGCACTAAAGGTCTTAATACCAGAATGGATATGACAGAGGAAAGGATCAGTGAACTCTATATAGCCCAATAGAAATTATCCAGTCTGAATAACAGAGAGAAAGTAGATTGAAAAAATTGACAGAGCCTCAAGAACATGTGGAATAATAACAAAATATCTAACATTGTGTCATTAGAGTTCCAAAAGAAGAAGAGAAAGAATGTAGACCTGAAAATTTTTTTGGAGAATAGCTGAAAACTTCCTGTTTAGCAAAAGACACAAATTTAAAGACTCAAAATGTTCAACACATCCCAAAGAGGATAACCCCAAAGAAATCCATGTTCTAAGACACATATTCAAACTGCTGAGAACTAAGAGCTGTGAAAAAACCTTTAGACAGGCAGAGACAAGCAATGCATTACCTGTGGCAAAACAATAATTCAAATAACAATGAATTTCTCATCAGAAACCACGGAGACCAGAAGCAAGTGGCTCACATTGTTTAGGTACTAACAACAAAACCTCTTGACCCAGATTTCTTTATCCAGTGAAAATATTCTTTTTAAAAATGTGAAATAGAGGGCAGAGCAAGATGGCAGACGAGAAACACCGCCAGATAGAGTGTCTCTGC
>VBSM01003211.1:1916451-1928832 GCA_008086735.1 Cheirogaleus medius
TCTCTTTATTTCTAATCCTCACCCCCAAACTCTAGGTGCCGCACATCGCTGGCTGGCTCCGGCAATACATTTTTTAGACAAAAGCAAAATAATACCAGAAAGAAAAGGAGAACATAAGCAATGAAGGAAGAAAACAAAATGGTAAATAGACTATTTCCCTTTGAGATCTTAAAATATCTTCCATGGTTGAAGGTTAAAATTATACCATTGTCTCATATGGTTTTCAATGCATATAGTAGTAATATATGACAATTGAAGCATCAAAGAGGAGGGTAACAGGATATATATGGTGATAAGATTTCTATATTTCATTTGAAGTTGATAAAATATTGATTCTAATTAGACTGTGATAAAGGTAAATAACTGCCTAGAGCAATCACTAAAAAATTCTGCAGTGAGATATATTTAGTCAAAAAGTCAGTGGGCAAGTAAAATAGAATACTAAAAAATGTTCAAGCAATGTAAAAGAATGCAGGCAACAGGGAATGGAGGAACAAAAATGAACGAAACAATCTAAAACCAAATAATAAACTTAGATCCAAATATGTCAATAAGTATATTATATGTAAATGATCTGAAGATGCCAATTAAAAGAATAAAATTATCAGAATGGGCCAAAAATACAAGATACACCTATGCACTGTTCATATGAAACACGATTCAAATATAATGCTTTAGGTAGGTTAAAAGAAAAAGGATAGAAAAAGATATGACATGCAAACTTTTACAAGAGAAAGTTGGAGTTGCTATATTCATATTGGACAAAGTAGATTTCAGAACAAAGAAAATCACCAGAAGTAAAGAGGAGGGATTTAGAAAGATGGCAGATTAGAAGCAGCCCACAAGCACACCACTCTCAAGGAAAAAGTGTAATTGTAGGCAGATTCTTACCTACAGATAGCTCTTCTTGGAAGGAACATTGTGAAATCACAAAGAAGCAATGTGGGACACTCAGTGTGAAAAAGGTGACAGAGTAATATGCTGGAAAAGATCTGTCTACACACGGGACACATGGGAAAGACTAGGAGGATAGATCACTGGGCACTGCACTCACCCCACAGGCACTCTGGCCAAGTTGTGAGAGGGCTCCCTCCAACACCGCATCCAATCCCTGGATGAACCAAAGACCTGCCTGAGGTCTGTGTTGGAGCCATTGCACTGGACAACAGGTGCAGTGGAGATTATATGGCAGCCAACCCCAGGTTTCCATAGCTAAAGTCATCCTACACTCTTGGGTGCAAAGCACCCAGTCTTCACAGGACACAAGCTTTGCAGCAGTTGCCTTCACATCACCCCACTGGGATGGGGAGGGAGCAGACTAAGCAGAAGGTCCTCTGAGCTGACCCCATGACTGGAAACCAAGCACCCCTCCCTCATAGTGTAATGGGATCTAAGCATAGGAGTTGACTGGGGTGCTGCAGGCTGCAACCTGGGACGCCTTGGGTGACTGCTTCAGTGGGTCTTGGAGTGGATGGGGAAAATTCTGTAGTTCCCAGGCTGCTGGAACCACCTCCACCCATGTGATTTGGCATTACCAGTCCCCTAGCCTGAGGAATAGCTCACCACCTGCTCAGCCCTGACCCTGTCCTACAGGTCAGATCAGCCTTCTGCCTGCACAGCCACACGGCCCTGTTTCTGGCTCTAAGTCCCTGCTCAGAAGCCCTGATTCTGACTCCTTTCCAGTTCCAGCTCTGAGGCTCTCATGCCAGAGCCCAAGGCACCACCCCTGCTACCCCAGAACTCCCACCAGGCCAGGGACAACACTCCTGAGATTACAGTGCTGCACCTGGACACCAAGATCCCACTCCTGAGTTTCCACCACTGCAGGGTTGGTGCAACTGGTCCAAAGTCTAATGACCTGCCAAGGACCAACCTTAGACTCAAACCACCAATACACTGCGAACTAGTTTGGGCAAATTCCCACAGCCCAGGAACCCATGGCTACTGCCTAGAAAGCCTCACCTAGCTGCCACTGTCACCTCTGTGGGAAAACCACAATCTGAGCAAACCCCACAATGCCAGCCTCCATGGAGAGAATATTGAGCTCCCAACTCAAATGTCCCACAACTATCTGGTGAACAACCCCATACCCAGCACAAAGATCAACCAGCACAGCCTTCAACAGTGACAATCAAAGGTGAAATGAACAAATCAGAACAGCTGTATTACAGAAATTCAACAAGAAGACATAACAATCCTAAATAAACATAGAAGCTTCCAGATACATAAAACAAATTCTGCTAGACCTAAGCAAGTAAATAAATAGTAACAATGTAATTGTCAGGGACTTCAACACTCCACTCTCGTCATAGCTGCACAAATCATCAAAACAGAAAATAAATAAAGAAACACTGGACTTAAATGGGAATCTAAAACAAATAGACCTAACAAACATTTACAGAATGTTGTACCCCAAAACTACAGAATATACATTTTCTTATCAGCATATGGAACATTCTCCAAGATTGATCATATCTTAGGCCACAAAACATGTCTCAACAAATTTACAAAACTCAAAATCAGACCATGTATCTTCTCAGACCATAGTGGAATAAAACTTGAAATCAATTCCATGAGTAATACTCACTTCTACAAAGGTCATAGAAATTAAACAACCCGCTGCTGAACAATTATTGGGTCAAGAATGAAATTAAGATGGAAATCAAAAGATTCCTTGAACTGAATGAAAAAGGGGACACAAGTTATGAAAATCTATGGGATTCAGCAAAAAGGAAAAATGTATAGCCTTAAATGCCTACTCTAAGAAGTCAGAAAGATGACACATTAACAACCTACTTTCACATCTCAAAGAACTATAAAAGGAAGAACAAAGCAAACCCAAAGCCAGCAGAAGAAAACAAATAACAAGGCCAGAAGAGAACTAAATGAAATGGAAAACAAAACAAAAAATCAAGAAGTCAGTAAAACAAAAAGTTGGTTCTTTGAAAAGATAAACAAAATTGATAGACCTCTTACCAGATTAACCAGGAATAGAAGAGAAAGGACCCAAATAAGCTCAATCAGAAATGAAAAAGGAGCTACTACAACTGATAGCACAGAAATACAAAACAACATCCATGAATACTATGAGAATTTCTACACACATAAACTGGAAAACATAGAGTAAATGGACAAATTTGTGGAAACCACAACCTTCAAAGACTCAATCAGGAATAGAATTCCTGAACAGATCAAAAATGAGCAGTGAGATTGAATTGGTAACACAAAGTCTTACAACAACATAAAAGCCCCAGACCAGATGGATTCACAGCCAAAGTCTACCACACTTACAAAGAAGAACTAGTACCCATAATGCAGAAATTATTCCATAACATTGAGATGGAGGAAATACTCCCAGACTCAATGAGAAAGGCAGTATCATATTGACACCAAAGCCATAAAAAAACACAACAAAAAAGAAACTTACAGACCAATATCCCATATGAATATAGATACAAAAATCCTCAATAAAAATACTAGTAAACTAAATTCAACAACACGTCAAAAAAATAATTCACCATGACCAACTGGGCTTCATCCCAGAGATACAAAGATGGTTCAAAATACATAAATCAATAAATGTGATTCACCACCTAAACAGAAGCAAAAACAAAGACCATATGGTCATCTCAATAGAGGCAGAAAAAGCATTTTATAAAATCCAGCACCTTTGTGATAAAAACCATTAAAAAAATAGGCATAGAAGGAACTTCTCTCAAAATTTTAAAAACCATATTTGAAAAACCAACAGTCAACATCATGCTAAATGGGGAAAAGCTGAAAGCATTCCCCCTAAGAACTAGAACAAGACAAGGGTGCCCACTGTCATCACTTTTTTTTATTCAACATAGTGCTAGAAGTTCCAGCCATAGATATCAGGCAAGATAAAGAAATAAAGGGTATCCAAATTGGGAAAGATGAGGTCAACTTATCAATTTTTGCTGACAGTATGGTCTTGTATTTCTAAAACCCCAACAACTACAACAAAAGCTCCTGGAGTTGATAAATAAACTCAGCAAAGTCTCAGATTATAAAATTAATGTACACAAAATAGTAGAATTTCTATCTAGCAATAATAACCAAGCTGAGAGTCAAATCAAAGACTCAATAACGTTCATGATAGCTACAAAGAAAATTAAAAAACTAGGAATATACTTAAGCAAGTAGGTCAAAGATTTCTACAAGGAGAACTACAAAACACTGAGAAAACACAGATGACACAAATGATTGGAGACACATATCATGCTTATGGATAGGTAGAATCAATGTTGTTAAAAATGTCCATACTCCCCAAAGTGATTTACCAATTCAATTCAATCCCCATCAAAATACCAACAACATATTTCACAGATCTAGAGAAAATAATTCTACACTTTCTTTGGAACCAGAAAAGAGTCTGAATAGCCAAAGCAATCCTAAGAAAAAGAACAAACCTGAAGCAAACACATCACCAGACTTCAAGCTATACTACAAGACAATAGTAACCAAAACAGCATGTTATTGGTACAAAAATAGAGACATAGACCAATGGAACAGAATAGAAAACCCAGATATAAAACCATATATCTACAGCCAGCTGATCTTTGAGAAAGCAGAAAACAATATACACTGGGGAAAAGAAGCCCTATTCAACAAATGGTGTTGGTAAAATTGGATAGCCAGATGCAGAAGAATGAAACAGGACCCCTGTTTCTCATTGCTCACAAAAACTAATTCAAGATGAATTAAAGACTTAAATGTAAGGCATGACACCATAAGAATTCCAGAAGAAAATGTAAAAAAATCTCTTCCAGATATCATTCTAGGCCAATAATTTATGACTAAGACCCCAATGGCAATTATAGCAACAAAATAAATAAATAAATGGAACTTGGAAAAAAAAACATTAAAAAGTGGGAAAAAGACATGAACAGAAGTTTTTCAAAAGAAGATAGACAAATGGCCAAGAAACATGAAAAAAATGTTCAACATCACTATTCATAAGGAAAATGCAAGCTAAAACCACAATGAGATATCACCTTACTCGTGTTAGAATGGCTTTTATTTAAAAAATCCAAAACAATAGATGCTTGCATGGATGTAGAGAATAATGAATACTTATATGCTGTTGGTGGCACTACAAATTAGTACAACCCCTATGGAAGAAAGTATGAAGATTTCTCAAAGAACTAAAAGTAGACCTATCATTCTATCCAGCAATCCCACTACTGCATATCTACCCAAAGGAAAAGAAGTTGTTTTATCAGAAAGGCACCTTAACTCAAATGTTTTTGGTACCATAATTCACATTGCAAAGATCTTGAATCAACCCAAGTGCCCATGAATTCATGAGTGGACTAACAAAATGTGGTATATGTACACCCTGAGGTATTACTAAGCCATTAAAAAGGAGGAATTAATATCTTTTGTAACAATTTGAAAGGAATTAGAGGTCATTATCCCAAACGAAGTATCTCAAGAATGAAAAAACAAACACCACACCTACTTACTATTAAATTGGAATTAACCAATGAGGACACATGTGAATAGAGGGAAATAAAATATTGGAAATAAAGCAGGGAGGAGGAGGGGCAAAAATCCACCTAAAATGTACAATGAACACTAATCAGGTGATGGGCACATTTACAGACCTAATTGAAGTGATGTAACAAAAATATTTGTATCTCCTTAGTATTTTGAAATTAAGAAAAAAAGAAGAAGAACTTTATATAATGATGCAAGGGTGAATTCACCATGAAGACATAACAGTCCTAAATGTGCATGTACCTAATAATAAATCCCCAAAATATAGGGCATAAAAACTGAGAAAACTGAAGGAGAAATAGACAAATTTACCATTACAGATGGAGATTTCAATGCTCTTCTCTCAATAATAGATAAAACTAATACACTGAAAATCAGCAAAGATATAGAAGAACTCAACAACAACAACAATCAACAGGATCTAATTAACATTTTTAAAATATTCTATCCAAAAAGGGCAAAATATACATTTTTTCAAGTTTACAAGAAACATTTACCCAAATAGACCATATCCTGGATTGTAAAACAAACCTTGACAAATTTAAAACAATTAAAAACATGCAAAGTATATTCTCTAACCAAAATGTAATTAAAGAAGAAGTCAATAACAGGGAAAATCTCCAAACCCTTGAAAATTAAACAATATGGTTGTAAAACCAATCAAGCAACAAAAGAGTAAAAAGCAGAAGAATGTATCAGATAGTGTAGAGAATGCAGAGAGATCTCCTCTGTGCACACATACAGAGGGTAGGCCTGAAACTGAAGGTGAAGTAGGAACAATGACAAAAATTTTCTAGTACCCCAGTATCCACTTTATGCACAAGATAATATTAAAGAAATTTGAAGGCAATGGTACATTGCTGGTAACCAGAGCAACAACCCAAACATAGTTCAATTCCTAATAACTGTCTACAGTTCCATGAAGACATTAATCAAAAGAAAACTAGATAAGCTATATTAACATCAGGCAAAGTAGAATTCAAAACAAGGACTGTTACCAGGAATAAAGAGGGCATTTCATAATGATAAAGAGATCAATTCACAAAGAGGACATAACAATTCTAAAAATGTATGCAGCTAAAAATACAGCATCACAATAAATGAAGTGAGAACAGATAGAACTAAAGGCTAAATTTAAAAATCCATAATTTTAGTGACAGATATCAAAATCCTCTCTCAGTAGAGAACTGAGAATATAGACTGAGAATAAGAAGGTATAGAAAATCTAAAAACATTAGCAATTAATTTGACGTAAATGATATTTAGAGAATTCCATCACCAACAACCACAGCATACACATATTTTTCAAGTGTACTTGGAATATTCACCATGATAAACCGTATTCCAGACCATAAAACATATGTCAACATATTTAAAATAATTAATATCAAAGTAGTCCTCTCATAACAAGAGAATTAAACTAGAAATAGATAACATAAAAATAGCTAGAACCTTAGATCTAAGCCTTTTATCCATCTTGAATTAATTTTTGTGAGTGACTAGAGGCAGGGGTCCTGTTTGATTCTTCTGCATGTGGCTAGCCAATTTTCCCAGCACTATTTATTGAGTAGGGCTTCTTTTCCCCGTGTATGATGCTGTCTGCTTTGTCGAATCAATTGGCTGTAGGTAGATGGTTTTATGTCCGGGTTCTCTGTCCTATTTCCCTGGTTTATGTCTCTATTTCTGTACCAACACAATGTTGTTTTGGTACTACAGCCTTGTAGTACAGCTTGAAGTCTGGTGATGTGATGCCTCTAGTTTTGTCCTTTTTGCTTAAGATGGCTTTGGCTATTTGGGCTCTTTTCTGGTTCCAAATGAAGCATAGAATTATTTTTTCTAGATCTGTGAAATATGACTTTGGTAACTTGACGGGGATTATGTTGAGTTTGCAAATCACTTTGGGCAGTATGGACATTTCGACAATGTTGATTCTACCTATCCATGAGCATGAAATGTTTTTTCCATTTGTTTGTATCCTCTGAGATTTCTTGCCTCAGAGTTTTTTAGTTCTCCTTGTACAGATCTTTCACCTCCTTGGTTAAATATATTCCTAGGTATTTGTTTTCTTTGTAGCTATTGTGAATATTATTGAGTCCTTGTTTGACTCTCGGCTTGACTGTTATTAGTATATAGAAATGCTACTGATTTAAGTACACTGATTTTGTATCCTGAGACTTTGCTGAATTTATTTATCAAATCCAGGAGACAAATGATGGAATATTTGGGATTTTCTAGATATAAGATCATATCATCGGTGAAGAGTGATAGTTTGACCTCCCCTTTCCCAATTTGGATGCCCTTAATATTCTTCTCTTGACTGATTTCCCTAGAAATATCCAAATATTGAGAAATTTAAAAACACCCTACTACATAACCCATGGGTCAGAGACCAAGTCATAAGACATATTAGAAAATAGTATAAATTGAATGAAAATGAAAACACGGCATACACAGATATGTGAGATGCAGTATTTGAAAACAGTTTTAGCATTAAATGCTAATATTAGAAAAGAGGTGTGACATCTATTAATTTATTGCACTTCATCTCCACATTTATCCTTCAATGTATTTTCTGTGATAATAGAAAAATTAATTTAAGCATCTTTCCTTTAAAGCAAACACAATGCTAAGCTTTCTCAGTAAAGGGCACTGGAGAGAGCTTGCAGGAGGAAGGGGCTCTCCTGAGAGGAAGGGGCTCTCCTGAGAGGAAGGGTCTCTCCAGTTGTTGCACAGAAAAAGGCAGGGGTGTGTGTCAAGGGTGTGAATGTGAGAACATCCAGTGGAGCTCTGTCCTAGCTACAGGCCCAGAATGAGTGATCACTCAGTCACCTTGCAGCCTCAGCCTGGTGATAACATTTCCGCTGTCTTCTTGACACAAAAATTGATGCCCTGTAGGTTTCCTACCTGCACCAAACCTGAAGTCTTCCTGCCAGCAGCAGGGGCCTCATATCCATTCCAATGCCTGAAGGTCTCCCATAAGTCCCTGTGTGGTCCACCTGCACCCCAGGGGGTTCCCACTGAGCCAGCTCCCTCTGCAGGCCCCACATAGATCATCTGCATCCTGGAAAGTTCCCAGCCCCACTTTATATCAATGCCAGGGTTTCTGAGCCCCTGAAAACCTCTGACACTCCAGAGGATTGTCTCGTGCTTTCCTAGTGACTGCAGATCATCTCCTGCCTAAGCCAGCAAACTTCTTTGTCATCTAGTAGGCTGAACTGCTGATCAAGTAAAAAGATATGACAACAAGGTGACAATAGTACAAAGCAAGCTTTATTTGGGTGGAATTTTGATGGTATACATGAAAGGAGAATTTACTCCTTCCCCAAAAGAGGTAGAGGACAAAGGAGCTCAGTGGGGAGAGAGGGAGCAGAGAGGGAGCTCAGGTGTCTAGGCAATGTCACTCAGCAGCAAGATGGGGAAGGCTCCAAAGGGAAGCAACAGCTGGGGATCTTTTATAGCAGCAGGATTAAGCTTATCAATGACTAGCAGATGTTGTTGGATGAATTTTTGTGGGGTATGCAAAGCAGATCAGCAGTACATGGCTAAAAATATGATTATTTGGGCTATATTTAAAGCAACTGGATGTGTGAAATTTGAATTTGGTACCAGTGGACTTTTGAGCTAACAGTTTCAACCTGCTGTAATGAAGTGAACAACATAAGGGCCTATGTGAGGGCCAAATACACAGGGGCCAATTTTGATTCATTTATAAAACAATTAGGTGCAATCCCCCAGCCGTAATGCACCATGTAGAGCTTCCTTATAGCTTATAGTTATTTTTATCATGGTCTAATAATTTTTAATGTTAAACTTCCCCTGTTTGCCCTACTGTGTGGTTTCTACTTTCTCATCAAACTTAGGCTGATCCGAGAACAAGGTTCTCAAATCAATTACTAAACTTTCACTTTAGGAAACTAGTAAAATAAGAGCAAACTAAACCCAAAGCATGCAAAAGGAACAAAAATAACAAAGATAAGAGCAGAAATCAATGAAATGAAAAAGAGAAAATCATTCAAACCAAAATCTTGCTCCTTGAGATAATTAGTAATATTAATAAACCTCTGGCCAGACTCATCAGGAATTTCAAAAAGAAAACACAAATTACCATAATCAGGAATGAATAAGATGACATCACTAAAGATCCTACAGACATTACAAAATAGTAAGAAAAATATTATAAATAATGTTAAGCCAATAAATTTCACCATTTAAAGATGGATAAATCCCTCAACAGACATCAAACACAAAAGTCCACTCAAGAGAAATGAATAAAAATAGCCCTATATTTACTGAAGAAACTGAACCCATAATTATGAACCTTCCAACAGAGAAAATTGTAAACTCTCCAACCCATAGGGCTTCACTGATCATTTCTACCCATCCTTTAAGGAAGAAATAATACCAATTCTACACAAATACTTCCAGAAAATAGAAGATAAAACACTCGTTTTAGGTGACGAGAATTACGCTAATACCAAAATCAAATAAATACATTATAAGAAAAGAAAACTATAGACTAATGTCTCTCATAAACATAGACCCCAAAGTCCTCATAACATATTAGCAAAAAAAATCTAGTAATATAGAAAATATCATGATTAAATGGAGTTTATCTTGCAAATGGAAGTTGATTCAATATTAGAAAACCCAACAATGCAATTCATCATATAAGTAGACCAAAGAAGAAAAATATTATGAAGAAATGCAGAAATTGACCAATTATATATTTGATCAAAAATAAAAACAAAAACAAAACTACAGCTAACATCATACTTAATGGTGAAAGACAAAATACTACCCCCCAAGATTAGGCAAAAGGTAATCTTTGCTTTAATTAGCATCAAAGTAGGGGCGCTAGTTAGTGTATTAAGGCAAGAAAAACATATCTACATAATAGAGACTATAGGTGAGAAAGTAAAACTCTGTCCATTTGCTGAAGCATGATTATCTACATAGGAAATCCGAAAGCATCTACAACAAAGCTACTAGGAATAATAAGTGAGTTTAGCAAGATCATGGGGAAGAAGGGCAAAGTAAAAAAAAAAAAAATTAATTGCATTTCAATATACTGGTAATGCATAAATGGAAGTTGAGATAACATTTAAATATTAATAACACAAAAATATAAAACACTAGGTATAAATCTAAGAATAAACGTACAAAATATGTAGACTGAACACTATCAGCTGCTCATGAGAAAAATTAGAGAAGAACTAAGTAAATCAGTAAATAGAAGAATATACTGTGTGTAGGATTGTCCCTCCATAATATGCTAAAATAAAAAAGAAAGAAAAATTCCCATTGCCTAGAGATGTCATAGTGCAATGCATTACGCACATGTTCGTAATGATGCTGGTGTAAACAAACCTATTGTACTTCCATTCTTGCAAAAGTATAGTATATACAATGATGTATAGTATATAATACTTGATGATGATAATAAATGACTAAGTTACTGGTTTATGTATTACTATACTATACTTTTTATAGTTAAGAGTGTACTCCTTCGACTGCTATTTTAAAAAAAAAAAAGGTAAGTGTAAAACAGCCTCAGGCAGCTCCTACAGGAGGTATTCTAAAAGAAGGCATTATTATCATAGGAAATGACAGCTCCATACTTGTTACTGCCCCTGAAGACCTTTCAGTGGGACAAGATGTGGAGGTGGAAGAAAGTGATGTTCATGATCTTAACACTGTGTGGGCCTAGAGTAATGTGTGTGCTTGTGTCATAAAAAAATTTAAAAATAAAAAGCTATAGAATAAGTATATAAAGGCAGAAAATAATTGTGTACCACTATATAATGTGTTTGTATTTTAAGCTGCATTATTACAAAAGTTAAAAAATTAAAGTTTATGAAGTAAAATAGTTATAGTAAGCTAAGATTAATTTATCATTGAGAAAAAGAAAATTTTTTCATAAATTTATTTTAGCCTAAGCATAGTGTTTATAAGTCTACAGCAATGTCCTAGCCTTCACATTCACTCACCACTCACTCACTGACTCACTCCAAGCAACTTCCAGTCCTGCAAGCTCCATTCCTAGTAAGCCCTATACAGGTGTACCATTGTTTTTTATCTTTATACTGCATGTATACTGTACCTTTTCTACATTTAAATGTGTTTAGATATACAAACACTTATCATTGTGTTACAAATGCCTGCAGTATTCAGTAGAGTAACATGCTGTACAGGTTTGTAGCCTAAGAGCAAAAGGCCATACCATATAGCCTAGGTGTGTAGTAGGCTATACCATCTAGGTTTGTATAGGTACATGCTATGATGTTTGTACAACAATGAAATTACCCAATCATGCATCTCTCAGAACATACCCCCATTAGTAAGCAATACATGACTGCAGTTGAACTGAAAAGCAACATCAATCTACTGCATCTAATTGACATTTATAGAATTCTTCATCCAACAACAACAGAATATACATTCTGCTCAAGTTCAGAAGGTACATTCACCAAGATTGACCACATTCTTGGCCAAAAAACAAATATCAACAAATATAAAAGAATAGAAATCATATGAAGTATGCACTCAGATGACAAGCACATCAAACTAGAAATCGGTAACAGAAAGATAGCTGGAAAATCTCAAATATTTGGTGATTAAACAACAAACGTCTAAATAACACATGTTCAATGAAGAAATCTTAAGAGAAATGTAAAAATATTTTGAATTAAATGAAAATAAAAATACAACTTATCAAAACATGTGTAAGTAGCTAAAGCAATGCTTAGAGGAAAATTTATACTATTGAATGCATATTTTATTTTTTTAATTAATTTATTTATTTTCTTAATTTCAGCATATTATGGGGGTACAAATATTACAGTTATGTATATTGCCCAT
>VBSM01003211.1:1928932-1957997 GCA_008086735.1 Cheirogaleus medius
GAGGATGGTTTTATATCTGGGTTCTCTGTTCTGTTCCACTGGTCAACGTCCCTGCTCTTGAATGCATATTTTAGAAAAGAAGAAAAAACTAAAATCAGTAAGCCAAGCTTTCACCTTAGGAAACTAAAGAAAAATAGCATATAAACTTAAAGCAGGCTTCAGTAAAGAAATAGTAAAAATTACAAATAGAAATCAGTGTAATTGAAAATAGTAAAACAATAGAGAAAATTAACAAAGCCAAATATAATTCTTTGAAAACATAAATGAAATTTATAAACTTCTAGTCAGGCTAACCAAGAAAAAAAAGATACAAATTACTAATATTATAAGTGGAAAAGGTGTCATCTTTACTGATCCCATGGACAACAAAACAATAATAAAGAAATATCGCAAATAATTCTAAGCCCACAAATTTGATAATATGAACAAAATAGACCAATTCCTTGAAAAATATAGTCTATTAAAATTCACACAAGAAGAAATAGATTATTTGAATAGTTCATAAGTATTAAGTAAATTTAATCAATAATTAACAACCTTCCAGAACAGAAAATGCCAAGCCCAAATGGTTTTACCAGTGAATTCTACCAAACATATAAAGAAGAAATTATACTATTCTCTACAATCTCTTCCAGCATATAGAAGCATAAGGAATACTCATTCTTAGAAACTGACATTACTCTAATACCAAAACCATGTAAAGGCATTACAAGAAAGCAAAACCACAGAACAATATCTCTTATAAACCTACATGCAAAAATCCTCAACAAAATATTAATAAATTGAATCTAACAATGTATAAAAAGAATACTACACCACACCAAGTGGAATCTATTCTAGGTACACAAGGCTAGATCAACGTTTCAAATATCAGTTAATGGAATATATCATATCAACAAGGTAAAGAAGAAAATAATATTATTATATAAATAAATGCAGAAAAATCATTTAAAAGGATCCAGTAACCCATTCACGATAAAATCTCTCAGCAAATTAGAAATAGAGAGGAATTTCCTCACCTTGATAAAGAACATCTACAAAAAACTAGAGCTAATATCATATTTAACAGTGAGAAACTAGATGATTTTTTACTAAAATCAAAAGCAAGGCAAGGAGGTCCCCACTCACCATTCCTCTTAAGTAACATGCTAGAGGTTCTAGCTAATGTGATATGACAAGAAAAGAAAAGAAAAATTATACAAACTGTGAAGAGAGAAAATAAAATTGTCTTTATTCACAGATTGCATGATTGTTTAGGTAAAAAAATCAAAGAATCAAGAAAAGGAAGAAACTCTTGAAATTAACATGCTGTTATAGGAAAGTTCCAGGATAACAGGTTAATATACAAAAGTCAACAACTTTTCCATATAAAAGCAATGAACAATTGGAATTTTAAATTAAAAACAATGTCCTTTATATTAACATCAAACAAAATTAAGTGCTTTGGAATATACCCACTGAAATATGTATAAGATCTACATGAACAAATCTACAAAACTCTAATGAAAGAAATTAAAGAAGATACAAATAAATGGTTACATAGGAGAAAGGTGGGGCAAGATGGCTGACTGGGGATATTAGTTGACAGATTGTCTCAGAAAGAAGGAAAAATTTTAGATGAAAAAGAAATCACAGCTCAGGTGTAATTCTGAGGGGCAAGTACCAGAACCTAGTGGAGATTCCGTGGGAATAAGTTGTGGAGCAGAACAAGAAGGAGCAAGATTTTAGCAGAGATCAACCCCCAAGAAACTTGGAGCCCTGTGGAAATTGTAGGTGGGGGATTTGTTTCTCCTCATCTCATACTTCTGGCAGACTGTGGGCTCCCAAGCTGCTGGAGAGATTCACTAGCCTCATGAGCCCCAAATATGCTGCCATCAGTGAATTGGGAGCTTCTTGAGAACAAACCACTAGGCCGTCAGCCCCCTCAATGTTTCTCTCCCTCACCTCAGACTCAAGCTGAGGCGGTGGGCACCATACTACTTCTATACTTATTGTGTGCCTTTGTCCTCCCCAGGGAGCTTCATCCCTTCAGTTTTCATGTCACAGGTCCCCACACAAATATTTCCTAACCCCTGCCCAGACTGTGGTGGCCACAGGGGCCAGTGGGTCCTGGGGGAACTGTATGATCCTAACACTTGGACGTGCTATGTGGTCACCTTCCAGGAAAAGGGGCAAAAGGGACTAGAGTGCCAGCTCTCTTCTATTCAGACTCTTTTCCTCCCCCTCTCCCTACCACTGCTGCCAAGTGGCAGTTCCCATGTGAGTTGGCATAGGTGCCCCTAGGGATGATAGAGCTTGGGCTCTCAGGAGCTGCTGCTTCCCTTCTGTTGGTGTTCCCACCATACCAAGCCTCCCACTAAGAGTGGGGCTCACACTTTTCCTCTTAAGGACCTACAGCAGACCAGACTGTGAGCACCCTGCCCACCAGTCCTCCCCAGTGCTGCTCACCTGGCTGCTCCAGCAAACAGGGTATACCCCAAAGCATAAGGACATTAAGCCTACCTGAGCACTCCATGGGCTACTGGGGATCAGCATGCTTCTCCCTGGCACAGTCAGGGATTGAACTTGAGAGATCAGATGACAGGCTGGATCCCATACTTCCAGGACTCAATCACATTGTGCAGGGCCAAGGAGGGGAGATTTGTGAACTAACCTTGTGAGGTGAGGGAGCCCATGCAGGCAGACCTGAAAGGAGTGTTTGGTGTGGGTCTCAGCCACAGTGCACTTGTGGAGCACCCCTCCCCCGACAGGAAAGCCACGCTTTTGGTCTGGTGAGGGATCCTGGGGAGGGAAGCTACCAGCCTGCAGTGCCATTGCTGGGGACCTTAGCTAGTTTGGGCTGCTGATTGCAGCCAGATGTCTTAAGGAGATCCACAGAACACAGGAGGAGGGAGAAGAACAAAATTCACTCCCAACAGCCAGACTGTAAAGCCCAGAATGTCCCTCCCCTGTGTGCAGACATTATGACTTGGTGGGGCCACTTCAGCCTCTCCATTGTGGCTCTCTCCAGTGGCCTGGGAGCTGACCCTTGACCCCTGCCAAGACAGCTCTTGTGCTCACCTTTGTGGACACTAAAGACAGGCTCACCCAACCTAGCCCCAACCAGCCTTGCTCCTTCACCTACCTCTGCTGTGATAGCGAATAAGGAGTCCCCTGGGAGCTCCAGGGCCCTGCTCACTGAAGGGCATTCAAGTGCTTTACCTCATCTACTAGAGCTGGTCACAGTTCCCCAAAACATCATTGCAGATGGCTTTTTCTTACAAGTAACACCTACTGGCAGGAAGGACAACTTGCACAGACCATGACAACATTTACTGACTCAATCCTATAAGGTGTTGGCTGGCTCTTACCCACAAGAACCACCTACTGTCTCTCAGATTAAACTGGGCATGACAATATAATTCACACTGTTAAGACCACAGGGTTGGGGAAAGAGAAAGTATTTCAAAAACTTCTATCTTCCCTTGTCAATAAGAAACAGGGAATCTGCCCACACAAGTAGTACAATACTGCTAGAGTCTATAAATAATGAGCAACTGAGAAAATCACCACACTAAGGCTATCTATAACCAAGGTATGTTTCTAGAACCTAGACCCCTATCAAAGTGCCCAGCAGAAAAACCAAAGTTCCTCACCCAAGATATGCTATAGACACACCCTTCAGAGTAAGGGGGCAAAAAGCCCCACCTAACAAAAAGAAAATCCAAAAACAAGAAGTAGCATCTGCTCCAGATGAGAAGATATCAGCACAAGAACTCCAGAAGTATAAAAAAATCAGAGTGAAAGGACACCCCCAAAGGAGTACACTGGCTCTCTAGCAATGGATCCCAAGCAAAATGAAAATACCAAAAGGACAGATAAAGAATACAAATTATGGATTGTAAGGAAGCTCAATGAGACCCAAAAGAAAATGGAAAACCAATAAAAAGAAATCATAGAAACAATTCAGAAAATAAATGAAAAATTTACTAAAGAGATAGATTTATTTAAAAAAAAAACAAAGAGAATTTCTGGAAATGAAAAATTATTAAGGGAAATACAAAACACAGTGGAAAGTTTTAAGAATAGAATAGGTCAGGTAGAAGGAATAATTTCAGAGCTTGAAGACAACTTTTTCAAAATAACCCACTCAGGCAAAAATAAAGAACAAACAATCAAGAGAAACAAACAAAGTCTATGAGAAATATGGGATTGTGTAAAACAGCCAAATATAAGAATCATAAGCATCCTGAGGGTTAAAAAGAAAAAGCACAAGTTTGGGAAAACTTATTTGAGGGAACAATTAAGAAAAAATTTCCAGGTCTTGCTAGAGATTTAGATATCCAGGTACAAGAAGTTCAATGAATGCCTGGGAGAGTCATTGCAAAAAGGTCATCACTAAAGAATATAGTCATCTGACTGGTAAAGTTAACATGAAATAGAAACTCCTATGACCCAAAGGGCAAAAATTTATTAAAGAAAACCCATCAAACTAACAGTGGACTTCTTAAGATAAACCTTACCAATCAGAAAGGAATGAAGGCCTTGCTTTAATCTCCTTAAACAGAATAATGGTAAGTCAAGAACTTTGTATCCTGCTAAACTAAGTTTCATGAATGAAAAAGAAATAAATTATTTTCCAGATAAGCAAACACTGAGGATACTTGACACTACTTGACTTTCCCTACAAGAAATGCTCAAAGTGCATTATACATGCAAAAGCACAATAGATACAAACCAGTGTAAGAGCACCCAAAAGTTATACCTCACAGCTCTTATAAAACAATAGCACAAGAGGGATAACAAAATAATAAAGATATCACCCAACATGTTGAAGAGAAGAGCATTCCACATATCAAAAGTAACACTTGATGTGAACTGTATGAATGCTCCACTTAAATGTCATAGACTGGCTGAATGGATGAAAAAAACACAATTGAAGTATTTGCTGACTCCAACAAATACATGTAAACCACAAGGATGCACACAGACTCAGGTAATGGGATGGAAAAAATATCACATGCAAATGGAAACCAAAAGCAAGCCGGTGTAGCCATTCTTATATCAGATAAAATAGATATTAAATGAGCAATGATAAAGAAAAAGACAAAGATGGTCTTACATATGGTAAAGGGAGTAATTCAACAAGAAAACATAATAATCCTAAATGTATATGCACCTAACACAGGAGTTTCCAGTTTCATAAAGCAAATTCTTCTAGATCTAAGCAAAAAAAATAAACAGTAGCATCTTAATTGTCAGGGATTTCAACACTCCACTGACAGAATTGAACAAAACATGCTAGCAGAAAATGAATAAAGACACACTGGACTTAAATAGCACTCTAGAAAAAATGGACCTCACAGACAATTACAGAACATTTTACCCAAAAACTACTGAATATACATTTTTCTCAACAACACATGGAACATTTTCTGAGATTGATCATATCTTAGGCCACCAAACAAGTCTCAAAAAATTCAAAAAAATAGAAATTATACTGTGTATTTTCACAGACCACAGTGGAATAAAACTAGAAATCAAGTCCCCAAAAAACACTGAAATCTACACAAAGTCATGGAAGTTAACCTGATGCTGAATGATCCTTTGATCAATCATGAAATTAAGATGGAAATAAAAAGATTCCTCAAACTGAATGACAATGGGGACACAAACTTTCAAAATCTATGAGATACAGGAAAAGTAGCCCTAAGTAGGAAATTCTTAGTCTTAAATGCCTACATCAAAAAGACAGAGAGATCATAAATTAACAACAAATGTCACATCACAGGGACCTAGAAAAAGGAGAGAAAAACAAACCTAAAGCCTGCAGAGAAAACAAATAACAAAGCTCAAAGCAGAACTAAATAAAATGGAAACCAAGAAAAAAAGAAGGATCAATGAAACAAAAAGCTGGATCTTTGAAAAGATTAACAAAATCAATAGGTCACTAGCCAGATTAACCAGAAATAGAAAAGAAAGGGCTCTAATAACCTCAATCAGAAATATAAAAGGAGGCATTACAACCGATACTGCAGAAATAGAAAATATCATCCATGAATACCATGAAAACCTGTACACAAATGAATTCGAAAACCTAGAGGAAATGGATAAATCTTTGGAATCACATGAAGTCCCAACCATGAATCAGGAAGAAAGAGAAGTCCTGAATAGACCAATAAAGATCAGTGGCATTGCAGCACCAATAAAAAATCTCCCAACGAAGACAAGCTCTGGACCAGAGGGATTCACAACTGAATTCTATCAAACCTACAAAGAAAAACTGGTACTATCCTACAGAAACTATTTCATAATATCAAGATGGAGGGAATCTTCCCTACCTAATTCTATGAAGTTAGTATCACCCTGACATCAGAGCCAGGAAAGGACACAACAAAAAATGAAACCTACAGACTAATATCCCTTATAAACATAGATCCAAAAATCCTCAACAAAATACTAGCAAACCAAATTCAACAGCACATCAAAAAGATAATCCACTATGATCAAGTGGGTATCATCCCAGGGATGCAAGGATGGTTTAACATATGCAAATCAATTAAGGTGATTCATCACATAAACAGAAACAAAAACAAAGACCAGATGATCATCTCAGTAGATGCAGAAAAATCATGTGATAAAATCCAACACCTTTCATAATAAAAAGCCTCAACAAACTAGGCATAGAAGGAGCATATCTCAACATTATAAAAGCTGTATATGACAAACACACAGCCAACATCATACTGAATGGGGAAAAGTTAACATCATTCACCCTAAGAGCTTCAACAAGACAAGGATGCCCACTATCACTTCTATTCAACATTGGAAGTCCTAACCAGAGCAATTAGGCAAGAGAAACAAATAAAATCCCTCCAAATCGGGACAAAAGAAGTCAAACTATTCCTGACTGCTGACAATACTATCTTGTACCTAGAAAATTCTAAAGACTTCACCAAAAGATTCCTGGAATTGATAAATTCAGCAAAACCTCAGGTTACAAAATCAATATACACAAACCAGTAGCATTTCTATATACTAATAACAGTCAAATGGACAGTCAAATCAAGGACACAATAACATTTACAATAGCTACAAAGAAAATAAAATACCTAGGATATATTTAACCAAGGAGGTGAGAGATCTCTTAAAGAGAACTACAAAACACTGATGAAAGAAATCACAGGTGACACAAAACAAATGGAAAAACATCCCCTGTTCATGGATTGGTAGAATCAGCATTGTTAAAATGTCCATACTGCCCAAAGTGATTTACAGACTCAGTACAATCTCCATCAAAATACAAGTGTCATATTTCACAGATCTAAAAAAAAATAATCCTAAGCTTCATTTGGAACTAAAAAAGAACATAAATAGCCATAGCAATCTTTTGCAAAAGGAACAAATCTGAGGGCATCACATTACCTGATTTCAAATTATACTATAAGGCTATGGTAAACAAAACAACATGGTTCTGGCATAAAAGTAGACACATAGACCAATGGAACATAGTAGAGAACCTAGAAATAAAACCATCTACCTACAACTAACTGATCTTCAACAGTTCAGACAACAACATACATTGGGAAAAGGAAGCCCTATTCAATAAATAATTCTAGGAAAATTGGATAGCCATATGCAAAAGAATGAAACAGGATCCCTATCTCTTGCCATATACAAAAATTAATTCAGGATAGATTAAAGACTTAATGTAAGGCATGAAACCATAAAAATTCTAGAATAAAACATAGAAAAAACTCTTCTAGACATCAAGCCTAGGCAAAGAATTTATGACTAACACCTCAAAGGCAACTACAGCAAAAACAAAAATAAAGAAGTGGGACTTAATTAAATTAAAAATCTTCTGGGCAGCTAAGGAAATAATCAACAGAGTAAATAGACAACCTACAGAATGGGAGAAAATATTCACAAACTATTCATCTGACAAAGGACTGATATCCAGAATCCACAAAGAACTCAAACAAATCAGCAAGAAGTGGGCAAAAGGCATAAACAAAAGATTTTTCACAAGAAGATAAACAAATGGCCAACAAACATGAAAAAATGTTCAATATCACTAATCATCTTGGAAATATAAATTAAAGCTACAATTAGATACCACCTTGCCCTTATCAGAATGGCCGTTACTAAAAAGTCAAAAAATAATAGATGCTAGCACTGATGTAGAGAGAAAGGAACACATAGACTGTTGGTGGGACCACAAATTAGTACAACCTCCATGGAAAACAGTATGGAGATTCCTCATAGAAATAAATGTAGACATAGCATTTGTTCTAGTATTTCACTACTGGTTATCGACCCAAAGGAAATGAAGTCATTTTATCAAAAAGACACCTGTGCTCAAATGTTTATTATAGCACAATTCACAATTGCACTAAGTGCCCTTCAACTCATGAGTGGATAAAAAAAATGTGGTAGGTATATACACACATGCACACACACACAAACACACATGCACATACACACAAACACACACACACACACCATGAAGTACTACTCGGCCATAAAAAGGAATGAAATAATGTCATTTGCAACAACTTGGATGCAACTGGAGACCATTATACTACATGAAGTATCTCAGGAATGGAAAACTAAACACTGTATGTTCTCATTAATAAGTGGGAGCTAATAGATGGGTACGCATGGGCACAAAGCAATATAAAGGACATAGAAAGCAAGAAAGAGTAAGGGTAGAAGGATGGGTGTGAGATTAAAACTTACCTATTGGGTACAGTAAACACCACTTTGAGGACAGGCACAACAAAAGCCCTGACTTAAGCATTATACAAGGTATCTATGTAACAAAAACACTTATACCCCCTTAATTTTTTGAAATAAAAAATAAAAATAAATGGTGACATATGAAGCTGTATTGTTAAGATGTCAGTTCTCTCCAACTTGACCTACAAATTCAAACCAATCTCAATCAAAATATCAGCAAGTTCATTTGTGAATATTAACAAAGTGATTCTAAAATTTATATGAAATGACAAGCAATCCAGAATAGTCAACACCAAACTGATGTAGGAAAACAAAGGCCTAGGAATGACATTATTGAACTTCAAAACTTACTATATATTACGTTAATGAAGATAGAGTGGTAAAGTGAAAGAATATACAAATAGATCAATGGAACAGCCCCTCTGCCACACACACAGAAGCACACACACACATACACACAAATATTCATCCTCAACAAAAATTAAAAGCAATTAAAGGAGAAAATGATAGTCTTCAACAAATGGTGTTGGAACAATTGAATAACACACAATAAAATAAACCTAGACACTAACCTTATTCCTTTCACAAAAATTAACTCAAATGGATCATAGACAATGTAAAACATAAAACTATAAAATTTCTAGATGATAACATAAGAGAAAATCTAGGTTTGGGTTGGCAATGAATTTTTAGATACAACACCAAAAGTACAATGTGTGAAAGAAAGAACTGATGAGTTGGACTTCATTAAAAGTAAAATCTCCTGCCTTGCAAAAAGACTATTAAAAGAGTGAAAATATGAGCCACATACTTGGAGAAAATATTTGCAAAACACAGCTGAAAATGTCAATACCAAATGGTGGTAAGAATGTGGACCAATAGGAACAGGAACTTCTCATACATTTGGTGGGAATTTAAAAATGTATGACCACTCTGGAAGGCAATTTGACAGTGCCTTACAAAGCTAAAAGTTGTACCATACAATCTCACCCTTACACTCCTAGTTATTTCCCTTAATGGTTGAAAACTTTTGTCCGCACAAAAACCTGGACGTGAACATTTATAGCAGTTTTATTTATAATTGCCAAAATCCGGAAGCAACCAAGATGTCCTTCAAAATGTGAATGGATAAACAAACTATTGTACATCCATACAATGGAATAGTATCCAGTGATAAAAAGAACTGAACGTATTGAGCCACAGAAAGACATGGAGGAACATTAAATGCATATTTTCTAGTAAAAGAATCACTCTGAAGTGACTATGAATTGTATGTCTTCAGCTTTCTGGAAAAGGTAAAAACTATAGACATAAAAATATTAGTGGTCCCCAATGGGGAAAAGAGGGAGAGTGGCTAGGTAGAGCACAGGGGATTTTTTAGGGTACTATTAGGGATACTATTCCATATGACACTGTAATGGTGGATATATAGCATTATGTATTCATCAAAACCTATAGAATTTACTACACATAGTAAATTCTAATGTAACCTATAGACTTTTTAAAATAATAATAATGTATCAATTTTGGTTCATCATTTGTAACAAATGTACCACATTCATGCAAGATGTTAATACAGGGTACACTGTGAGGTGAGGTGAAGTGGGAGTATATGGGAACCCTCTGTATTACCTGCTCAATGTTATGTAAACCTAAAGCTGCTCTGAAAAATAAATTCTGTTAATTTAAAAAACAGACAAGCCACAGACTATAAGAAAATATTTGCAAATCAGATATTTGATAAAGGAATTGAATCCAAAAAACATAAAGAATTTTGAAAACTCAACAGTAAGAAACCAATTAGCATAATAAAAAGTGAGGAGATATTTAAACAGATAAGCCACTAAAAAAGATATTCAAATTGCAAATAAAAACAATTCAATTTATTAATAACAATAAGAATTCTAGAGGAAAATGTAGGAAAAATTCTTCTAGATATCAGCCTAGGCAAAGAATTTATGAAAAACACCCCAACGGCAATTGTAGCAACAACAAATATTAATAAATTGAATTTGATTCAACTAAAAAGCTTCTGCACACCTAAGGAAACAATCAACAGAGCAAATAGACAACCTATAGATTGAGAGAAAATATTCACAAGTTACATATTCAATAAAGGGCTAATAACCAGAATGTACAAAGAACTTAAGCAAATCAGCAAGAAAAAATAAATAACCATATTAAAAAGTGGGCAAAAGACGTGAACAGATGCTTCTCAAAAGAAGAAAGGCAAATGCCCAACAAACATTAAAGAAATTCTCAACATCATTAATCATCAGGGAAATGTGATTCGCCATATTTAAACCACAATGAGATATCACCTTACCCCAGTTAGAAGAAACTGAGAAAAGATGGGTGCTTTTTATTGCAGAGAACACCCTCAGCCTCCTAATTCTCCATTCTTGTCTTCTGAGAAAGAGGTTACACAATATCCTCCTTGGCTGCACCACTATTTTGGCCTCAGAGATGCTCTGTTCTATTAACCATACCTACAAATTTCTTCAGGTCAAATTTTCTTAGCTTCCCCTCCTACCTGGCCAATCATTATGTTAATTGCAGCTCTAGGCACTACCCCTCCCCACCCCACTTCTGAAGGTTAACACCAGCACCACCATCTGGCCTCCACTGCTTTGTGAAGAGGGAAAGTGCTATCACCCCATGGCCATTAGTGACCTGAGCTCTGCGACAGCCTCTCCAACTGTTAGCCCCAGCCTGCAGAGGACAGCCATACCTGAACTTCGTAATAATTCCATTGTCCCTCTCACCAGTGCATTTCTGGTGGCCTTGGTGAAAGGTATGGCTCCAAGGCCTTCTCATAGAACATAATACTCAAGTGATCTTTTAGCCTCAGATAATATATCCATTCCAGCATGCTCACTTCCCTGATCAATTCAATCCCTTCCTGTACCATCTGCCACAAAGCATTTCAATATCATTCACTGTGGGCCATTGCTTTTACCAGACTTCTAAGAGTCACCTTAACAGGAGTTTATATTGACCCCTAGGTTTCTTCCAGGACATTAAGCCCTGTATTCCCCATCAAATCTTTTGTTCCATGCCCCTTTGATTGAGCACACTCAGAACTCAGTCTCACAGACAATCCCCAGCCACTAACCAAGCCATGCAATTCCCTAGGTATGGAGGCTTTCCTTCTTTCTGGGGCCCCACACGTCCCCTGCTGATTATGGCGCAGCTCATGGGTATAGGCCTGGCAGCTGGGAGAGGAAGTAGGTCGGCTCCTGAGAGGGTACCTGTTCCCTGTAGGGGAAAGATCTCTACATTCCTATCCCACATTGCGTTTGGCAGAGGGTGGTGGAGGGCTAGTAGCTCTAAATGAAGAGTGTTGGGGCACTTCTGCAAGCTCAAAAGATTTTTAGAAAATTGGGAAATCATATTTTTCAGGGGTGACCATCCAGATTGTTCCCATCCTGTGTGTCAGAGTCCTAGATTTTCTCAATCAAGGCCTTAACTTCAGCATAAGAAACCTGCTTTACTTGAGTATTCAACTGTCTCTGAAATACAGCTGATCTATTAGATCTTGGGTTTAATCCTCATCTTTTTTCCTTGCTCCTTTCATGAGACAAGGGCTTTTTTGTAGGCTACCAAAGAGAATGCCTGGCTCTAACATTTAATAGTCAATTGTTTGTTAATTGTTCTTGGCCTTTCATTATCTATCTGCAGGGTATCCAAGAAACTTAGTAACAATGACCCAGGCCCATTATCCTAATATTCCTGAATCATCACACTGATCAGTGCACGCTCCTTCACTACAGCATTCTCCCAAATTGCCACATTAAAGTTTTAACAATTGAGCCACCATTTTGTGCCGCAGTCAGCCATTGCTCCACCTACCACCGAAATGGAGTCTCCTTGCCAGCAGGGCAGTGATGCTGTCACAAAACTCTGTTTGACTGCGGCTGTCTAGGAATAACAGGGCCAGTTAGGAAGAAGACGGATATAAAAGTGCAAATGATGTATTGGATAACAACACCCGTGGGGAAAAAAAGAGAGGAAGTAGTACTGGGCGAGAGGGAGCAGCCAAATGGCAATGCCGATATGAGAAAGTCTCTGCCCGCTCATCAAGGAGTTCCAGAGCATTAGAGGGGTCCCACACTGGGCAGAAATTTCAAGGCTCTTGTACAATTGCTTTGCTTAGTCATTGGCTGAATGTTACCCCAAGAAGAGCATGACCTCAGCTATCACTGCCTTTTTAATTTATTGGCTGGGACCGTCTTAAAAAGAGTGTGACCTCAGTTCAAAAGCTGAGGTGGACCCCAAAGGAGCTAATAGCTGGAGGCTGGCTACTAACCACACTCCTCCTCCCAGCTAGGCAATGAATCCTTTCTTGAAGTCAGATCTGAGCATCACATTACCATGACTATCATAACCAAGAGTATAAAAAAGTAAAGAATAAAAATAAAGCTCAAAGACTTAAAGTACTGAATATCAAGACCTATAATAAAGCTATAAAATAAGAGAGTGTGATATAGAAATAATAATAGGCAAACAGGTTAATGAAACAAAATCGAGTCCAGAAGTAGAACTGCATTTATAACCTCAATTAATTTTTTAAAAAGCACTAATGTATTGCAGATGAGAAAGGAAAATCTTTTCAACACATGGTCATGAAACAGTGGATAACCATTTAGAAGAAAATAACTTTTAATCTCTATCTCCAACCTTACACAAAAATTATTTTGAAATAGATCAAAGACCAAAACCAAAACCCATATAGCTTCTAGAAGAAAGCATAAGAGACTGCCTTTGTAACTTGAAAGAAGGCAAAGATTTCTTACACAGGACCCAGAAAGCAATAAACTATAAAAGGAAAACTTGATACATTACACTATATTAAATTTAAAGCTTCTGCTCATCAAAAAACACTGTAAAGAAGAATAGAAAACTGACAAGCTGGGAAGAAAATGTTGCAACATATATACCTGATAAATAGCTCATGCCCAGAGAATATAGATATAGATATATCAATAAAAAGAAAAAAATTTTAAATGGGCAAAAGTCTTGGACACTTCATGAAAGAATATATGTGAATGTCCGATAAGCACAATAAAAAGTTCTCAGCATCATTAGTCATTAGGGAAAATGCAAATTAAAACCACAATGAAATACTTTTACACACCCACTAAAATGGCTAAAATAAAAAAGACTGATGACATTCAACGTTGGCAAGGATATGGAGCAACCAGAATTCTCATACATTGCTGGAAGGAGTGTAAAATGATACAACCAGCTTGGCAGTTTCTCTCAAAGTTAAATATACACCTACTCTATGACCCATTTATTCTATTGTTAGGTATATTTACCCAAGAAAAATGAAAACGTATATCCACATGCAAACTTGTACAAGAATGTATTTAATAGCAGCTTTATTCATAATAGCCAAGTGCTGGGAATAATCCAAATGGCCATCAAAATGAAAAGGGATAATAAACATATATTTATGCATACCATGTGGTATTACTCAGCAATAAAAAGGAATTCACTACTGTTATGTACAACAGCATGGATGGGTCTCAAAATCTCAATGCTGAGCAAAAGAATCAGGACACAAAAGAGTGCATTCTGTATCATTTCGTTAACATCAAGTTCCAAAGCAGGTAAAACTAATCTATTATGAAAGAAATTAGAGATGTTATTGCCTCCAGGGCAGAGAGCAAGTATTGACTGAGAAAAACAAGAAGGAACTTTCTTGGGGGATCAAATATTAAGTACCTTAATAGGTATGTGTTATATAGCTGCATGCATTTGTCAAAGCTCATGACATGTACACTTCAGATCTGTGGATTTTACTGCAACTAAATTATACCACAATGTTTTAAAAAGGGAAAAACACCCACAAATATACATACAATGCAATACCATGACAACTCACCAGAATGGCTAAAATGAAAAAGACAGACAATACCAAGTGCTATTGTGGAATACCAAGTGCTATGAAGTCATTAGAATTCTTATACACTCACTGCTAGTGGGAAGGCAAATTGGCATAAACACTTTAGAAAGCAGTGTCAAAGCTACACATGTACATGCCCAATGACACAGCTATTCCAATTCTAGGTACGGTTCCAATAGAAATGTGTGTGTGCATATATACCATGTATATATGGTGCTACTATCAACTTTCTAGTACATATGTATTCACCAAAGGATATGTACTAGAATGTTGACAGCAGAACTACTCAAATGGTCATCAACAGTAGAATATACAAGTGGAGATAATGTTGAACCACAAAAGCCAGGCATATACATTGTATGCTTCCATTCATATAAAGTAAAATAATGGACAACGCAATGCATACTGTTAGACATCAGAATATTGCAGCAGTGCTGGAACAGAACACAATAGGGACTCGAGTTTTAGTAAGTTCCTGCTTTTTCTCTTTTATCTTAATACTAGCAACACAAGTGTTGAGTTTGTGAAAATTCATCAAATTATATTTTTATTAATTCATCAAATCATATATTTATTACTTCTTCAGGTCCACTGTGTGCATTTTTCTGTATTTAGAAAATGAGAGAAGTGGATTGCCTATTCTTACTGAAATATCCAAGGGTATTTCTGGATCAAGAGTAACAAATTCCCCAAAATTTAAAGAACCACCAGAAAAAAGTTCTCTCTCTCTCTCTCTCTCTCTCTCTCCCTCTCTCTCTCCCTCCCCCTCCCTTCCCCCTTCCCTCCCCCTTCCTCTCTCTTCTCTCTCTTATTTCACATACACACCCCTCCTCTTCCAGGGTCTCGGCATTCTTAGCTTGGCCACCTCCTGTGTGAGGCCCACTCTCAAGCACCCCCCAGTAGCTGGTAACAAGATGGCAACTGCAGAAAGACCATATCAACCTTCCCAGCAGAAAGAACATTTCTCTCTCCCGGTAATTCTGATAATAATCCTGGGATCGAGACTCATTGAAACAACTAGGTTCCCCTGCCTCCTACAGAACCAATCACTGTAGCCAGGAAGAAAGAATACCCTAGTTGGCTGGGCCTCTATCACATGCTCATCCCTGGAGACAATCGCACCCAAACCTCATGAGCTGAGAGTGGAGAAGGGATGGTTTTCTTAAGGAAAACAGAGGTGCTATTACCAAACGAATAAAGAATGGGACATCAAAAACTAGAGTCCACTATTCTCTGAGAGCACATATGTGTCTGATGAACTTCAAGAGGCTAGGTACAGCCTGTCTTTCTTTATTCAGGGTTTTTTTTAAATTTGTATTTATGTATTTATTTATTTATTAATAAACAAATAAAACTTGTATATATTTATTATATATAACATGATGTTTTTAAATATGCATGCATTGCAGAATGGCTAAATAGAGCTAATCAGTTTGCTAGTATTTTGTTGAGAATCTTTGCATCTATGTTCATCAGGGTTATTTCCACACAATTTTCTTTTTTTGTAGTGCTCTTGTCGGGCTTTGGTATTATAGTAATGCTGTCCTCATAAAATAAGTCTGGAAGTATTCTCTCTTTTTCAATGTTTTAGAAGATTTTGAGAAGGGTTGGTAATTAGTTCTACTTTAAATGTTTGGTAGAATTCAGCAATGAAGACATTAGGTTCTGGACTTTTCTTTGGTGGGAGACTTTTTATTACTGATTCAATCTGTTCGGATTTTTCTATTTCTTCATGATTCAGTCTCGATATGTTTCATGTGTTTAGGAATTTATCCGTTCTTTTTGGTTATCCAATTTGTTGGCATATAATTGTTCATAGCAGCCTCTTATGAACCTTTGTATTTCTGCGGTATCAGTTCCAATGTCTTCTCCTTTATTTTTGATTTTATTCACTTGAATCCTCTTTCTTTTTTTCTGGTTAGTCTAGCTAAGTGGCCATCCATTTTGTTTACCTTTTCAAAAAAGACAACTCTTAGTTTCATTGATCTTTTCTATAGATTTTATAGTCTGTGTTTGATTTATTTCTGCTTTGATCCTCATTATTCCATCCTTCTGCTAACTTTGGACCTAGTTTCTTCTTCTTTTTCTAGTTCCTTGAGGTATAATATTAGGTTGATCATTTGCAATTTTTCTTCTTTTTTTGATGTAGGCTTGTATTGATATATAAACTTCCCTCTTAGAACTGCTTTTGCTACATCCCATAAATTTTGGCATGTTGCATTTCCATTTTCATTTGTCTCAAAATATTTTTAAATTTCCCTTTTAATTTCTTAACCCATTGGCTGTTCAGGAGCCATGTTGTTTAATTTCCATATATTTATGAATTTTCCAAAATTCCCTGTTACTGATTTCTAGTTTCATAACATTGGGGCTGAAAAAGATACTTGATATGATTTCAATCTTCTCAAATTTGTTAAGACTTGTTTTGTGACCTAACATGACCTACCCTGGAGAATGTTCCGTGTGCACTTGAGAAGAATGTGTATTCTGCTGCTGTTGGATGCAGTGTTCTATAAGTATCTGTTAGGTACATTTGTTCTAAAGTGTAGTTTAAGTCCAATGTTTCCTTTTATTTTTTTGCTTGGATGACCTGTCCTTTGCTGAAATTGGGGTGTTAAAATACCCTACTATTATTGTATTACAGTCAATTTCTGCCTTCAGATCTATGAATATTTGCTTTACACATTTAGGTGCTCTACTATTGAATGCATACATAATTAAAATTGTTATATCCTCTTGAATCGAGAATATATAATCATTTATCATATGATAATTTATCATTTAATCATTTATCATGATTAATATGATAAATATTAATAAGGTCATATCAAATGACCTTATTTGTCCCATTTTACAGTTTTTCACTTAAAGTCTATTTTATCTGATATAAGTGTAGCTATTCTTGCTCTCTTTTGGTTTCCATTTGCATGAAATATCTTTTCCTATCCCTTCACCCTGAATGTATGTCTGTCTTTACAGGAAAGTGAGTCTCTCATAGGCAATATATAGTTGGGTCTTGTTATCCATTCAGCCACTCTATCTTTTAGTTGGATAATTTAATCTATTTACATTCAAGGTTGTGTACGAGTAGAAAAACAAACTCAGTTTCTCCTACTATATTCTCACTACATGCCTTTGACAGCAGATGTGTGGGGGGGGTTTTCTCCATACATCAAGGAAGCAGTTAATTCCACACAGACGCTAATTGAGTATTCTCCAAGTGCAGTTCCAGTGCTATCCACCTGAAATAGCATCAGAGCCCACAGGTTGAGGGCTCAACCCCCAAGACTGGCCCCTACTTTCAATATCAACCACAAGCCCCAGGTTATTTTATCTGTGCTTCTGATCAATCAGCTACAAACCAGAGCTCCCATGACTCCCTCTTTGGGTTCGAATAATTTGCTAGAGCAGCTCACAGAACTCAGGGAAGCACTTACATTTACTGGTTTATTATAAAGTATATTTTAAAGGACACAAATGAACAGCCAGATAAAGAGATGCACAGAGAGAGGTCTAGAAGGGTCCCAGTGCAGCACCTTCCATCTCTGTGGAGTTAGGGTATGCCACCCTCCCGGCACAGGGACGTGTTTTTGTTCACCTTCCTGGAAGCCCCATGAATTCAGTCCTTTTGGGTTATAATGGAGGCTTGGTTGGTTAAATCATTACCCATTGGTTATCAACTCAACCTTCTGCCTTTCTCCTCCTCCCAGGACGTAGGAGGTAGAGTTGTGAATTCCAACCTTCTAAGCGCGTGGCTGGTTCCCCTGACAACCACCCCGCCCAACCTGTGGTGATCTAGGGACTTTCCAAAAATCACCTCATTAGCTCAGGTGTGATTGAAAGGGGTTTGTTATTACTATAAACAATAAAAGGCTGTCTTTCACCTATATTGCTCTGGAGCTGTTTCAGGAACCAAGGACAAAAGGCCAAATATAAAGATACTTTTACTGCTCTGGCCACCTAGGAAATTATAAGGGTGATAGGAGCTCTGAGCCAGGAACCATGGATGAAAACCAAATAGATAGATAGATAGATATAGATATAGATATATAATATCACAAAGGTAATTATTGATAGGAAGGACTTACTATTGCCATTTTGTTAATTATTTTTCTAATTGTTTTGTGGATCCTTTGTTCTTTTCTTTCTTTCTTGCTGTCTTTCTTTATGATTAAGTGATTTCCTCTAATGGTTTGCTTTAATTCCTTACTATTTTATCTTTTGTGTATCATCCGTAGGCCTTTGCATTGTGGTAACCATGAAGCTTGCAAAAAACATTTTATAGCTATAATAGGCTATTTTAAGCTGATAATAACTTACCTTTGATGCCATAAAAAAAAAACTTTACACGTTTAGTCCACCACCCTCCTGTATTTTAAATGTTTGATGATACAATTTGTATCTTTTTATATCCTGTATCTCTTAACAAATTATTGTAACTATTATTATCTTTAATTGTTTTGTCTTTTAACCTTCATACTAAGATAGTAGACATGACCTGATGACCTTCAAGAGTCTGGGTACAGCCTGTCTTGCTTTCACTGAGTTTACAAATGGCTCTTTTTTGCTAATGAATACATTTGCTCCTATTCCTCAGGACAGTTGGATACCTTGTCTGAAATGATGTAACAGAATAAGCACATTAGGCTCAATTTGTTATAATGTTCCTTGTTTTTTCTTGTCTAAATAATAACCCTCTATAGTACATCTTTTCAGCCTTCTCTCAAACAGAAGTCCCCAAGGAAATCTTCCTTGTCCCTCTAACTAACAGTGGAATTCAGAGGATTATTTAGGACTTATTGTTTAAGCCATAAGGGTCCAAAATCAGAACAGCTCAAGGAATAATTCATGTAATAGCTTTCCTTCCCTGTTTTTCCTCATCTATTAAACAGTGACCTAGTAATTACCTGGGTCTCAGAGTACTATCTCAGAATATCCAGAAATATTTTGTTATCTCAGAATTCTTTTGCATTTCCCTTTGAAGTCATATAGTACCTATATAATTTGAAGTGCTTATTTCTATAATGATCTCAGATGCAGAGGAGGAACAAAAGCACTAAGATACTGACTTGAATGTCACAAGATGTGGAGGAGCCACTGCCTTCCTCTGTAGTTCTGTTTGGGTTAGTGCTCAGCCACTCCTGGCCCTCCCATGGTCACTCTGCCTTTCTCCGGGATGTGCATTTTCCCCAGCCCCTGCCTGTCCTCAGGACTTTCAACCAAGGCAAGATTGGGGTTAGTGCCAGGGACCACTGGTGAAGACACAACCCTCCAGGAAGACATGGCAGTATCCAGTTTTAGAGGCGACCCAGTGCCTTAGTCTGTTCAGGGTGTTTATTGTAACAGAAATATCATTAACTGGGTCATGTATAAACAACAGAAATGAATTTCTCACAGTTCTGGAGGCTGGGAAGTCCCAGATCAAGGTGCAGGCAGATTTGGTGTCTAGTAAGAGCCTGCTCCCTGATTTATAAACAGTACCTTCCTGTTCACATGGCAGAGGAGCCAAGGCAGCTCTCTGGGACCTCTTTGCTAAGTGCACTAATCCTGTTCATGAGGGCCTCCCAGAGGCCCCACCTCTAAATTACCATCACAATAGAAATTAGGTTTCAGGATGTGAATTTTTGCGGAGGACACAAACACTCAGGCCACAGCACTCAGAAATTCATTAGCTCCTTCTCCAGGGAACCAGTCCTGAAAGGTCAGAACAGCGCCTTCCGAGGGTCGACACTGGATCTGCAAGAGGCTCTCCAGGAAGGCTTTGGCACAGATTGCCCACTGCACATTGTAGAGGAATCACCTTCCTCCTCTGTGGGGCATTCCTAGCTGAATAGCCTAATTCAGGAATAGGAGGAAACAGTATTCCACAGTTCTGGACATATTTTATCTAAAATATTCTTTTTTGTTTCCTCGTGTCTCCTCTGTGGGAATCCAGCCTGACACCAATATCTGCTGATAAGCCCCCACTTAAGGTAGAACGGAGCAGGAAAGGGGCTGGTGTGTGGCAGACACTGTGCTGAGTGCATACCTAATATTTGTCATACTTGCTCCTTACAATGACTCTGTGAGGCAGATTGTCCCTAGTTTCTAAGTAAAAACCAGCTCAGAGTAACGGTGCTAAATACATGTGCGAATGTCAGAGCAGCAATCTGAGCACAGCACACCCAGCACTGAAGCCATGTCTTTGTATTTGCCAGCCGACGAGTATCTCTGTTCCTTTCTAAGGGCCAGACACTGCTGGGGCGCGGTGAAGACCAGACGAACCCAGGGCCGCGCTGGGCTCAGGGAGTGCGCTGGAGAAGGTAGACGGAAAGGAAAGGCATAATTCATATGTGGGGACAGGTGGAGGTCAGGGAAGTCTGCTTTGAAGATGGAGTTCTTAAACAAACTTTTATTGAGGTATCGTTGACATACTATAAACTGCGCATGTCCAAGACACACAATTGGTAAGTTGTGACAAGTGTCTTCTCCCATGAAACCATTACCACAATAAAAATCATGAACATATTCAACATCTCAACATCCTCCAAAGTTTCCTCTTGCCCCTTTGTAATTTTTTCCTCCAACCCTTCCTCAGCCTCTACCATCCCCAGGCAACCACCCATCATCTTCTGTCATAACAGCTTAGTTTGAATCTTCTATAGTTTTATATAATTGGAATCACAGACTACATACTCTCTGTCTGGCTGGCTTCCCTCACTCAGCATGAGTTTGATGTCCATCCGTGTTATTCCTGGATCAGTAGTTTACTCACTGTTATGCTGAGTAGCAGTACCTTGTATGGATGTACCACTGTTTGTTTACACATTTTTCTATTGGTGGATATTTGGATTGTTTCCACTTTGGGTTATTACAGAACATGAGATGAATCCATGCAGCTGGAGATCAGTGATCCTGCCAGAACTCTGTCTGCTAAAGCACTGAGGTCAGGAGGAGGCCTGGCCACTGTTTAATTACTTCCCCCAGGCCTCCCCTACACTATTTTTTCAGGTAACTCTTATCTGCTTCCCAGCCGGAGCACCCAGCATGTGATTTGTAGGCTCTGCCGGTTAAGACAGTCACCAGTTCCCATTATGTGACGGTTACTTCTGTGTGTCAACTTGACTGGGCTAAGGGATGCCCAGATAGCTGGTAAAACAGTATTTGGGGATGTGTCTGTGAGGGTATTTCCAGAAGAAATCAGCATTTGAATTGGTAGACTGAGTAAAGAAGACTCACCCTCACCAATGTGGGTGAGCATCATACGATTCATGAGGAGCCTCGATGTTAATATAGAACAGAAAAGTGGAGGAGGGACGGTTTCAGTCTCCCTGCTTGATCTGAGACACCCATCCTCTCTTGCCTTCCAACATCACTGCTTCTCGTTCTCAGGCCTTCAGATTCAGACTGAATTACACCATCAGCTTCTCTGGGTCTCCAGCTAGCAGACAGACCACGGACTTCTCAGCCTCCATGAATACCTGAGACAATTCCTCTAATAAATCTCCTCTTATATATCTCTATATACCCTACTGGTTCTGTTTCTCTGGAGACCTCTGGAGACCCATGGTGGTGCACAGAAGCTGATCACAGTTTCCTATCTACCAGACTTGCAGAGATGCTCACTGTAGACATCTCCCACACGGACCATGAGTGCGAGTCAGAGTCAACAGCCAGGCTTTGCTGTAGCAGAGTCAGGGCCATCAGGGGCGGATGGCCAAACAAAATGTCAGGCTGAAGAGGGGAGAACTGGATGCAGGTATCAGGGGCCTCCTTGCAGGCCTCAGCACTGAGGGTAAGGGCTTTCACCAAGGGCAGAGTATGCACCCCAGATTCTACTCCCTCCTGTCACATACGCTTCGTGGGAATTCAGCGAGCAGACAGGCCGCAATAATCTCCAACAACAGAGGTTTGGCACAAAGAGCAGAGGAAGTCACCTGATCAGCCACAGCCCTTCCTGCCCACCCCCGCACCCAGGTCTATGTCACTGCAATCTGTCAAGCTAGCTTCCTTGGAAGCCAGAAAGAGGTTTTATCCTTAAAACAAAGAATCTGAACTCAAATAAAATTATTTCTTGTAGTTCACCTAGCATTCATTGTCCCCTGGGGAGGGGATTTGATCAGATCTGATGGCCACCACTCCACCAGAACAATTAGAATTACAGCTCAGCCATCATCTCAGCGGTAGTGGGCCCGCCCTCTGCCCATCCCACATGTGGCTTCTTTTGTGTCCATTTTATGTTCGGTGAGTCCCTGGCTTGACAGCTTCTCCAATATGGTACAATCAATTTCAGTAAAAATTCATGCAAACAGCCCCAAACAGCATATGAGAATGGAGCTGGTTGAGTCCACTTCTATAAAAGTCGGTTCTGTGCTAGTCCGACAGGCATTTGGGTTTCAGGGACATAATCTACTCCCTCTACAGAGTCCTCTCTGAGGCCATATTGGTCCAGGGTCTAAAGACTGGGCTGCAAGGAGTGGGTGAGTTGGTTCAACCACCAGGAGTGAAGGAATATGGGTTTGCAAAGGCCCATAACATCCCCTGCACCTAGCACAAAGACACCCTACTTCATTTCTGTCACCAATGGATGCTCAATGTTCCTCCATAATCTGCAGGACTTCCAATCCTGAATTTTGTCAACACTTTAGTTCTTCAAGTGAACTTCTGGGCACAAGAGTGTCCCAGCCCCAAACACCCGCCCCCCAATGTGGGCACTGAATGGGGACATAGCTTCTCCATTGTTCTGATGTAACCACTGGAAGGAGAGCTGAGTTCACGCTGAAATTTCAGCATGTGTCTTTACGTGTGGAAGAGACTGGCTGCAGGGCCACGGGAGCTCCATTTATAAACTTGCCAAGTAGGAGGCATATTTCCTGTGGGGTAAGGAGCAAGGGTTGCGGAGGCTTTAGTGTTGTCTCTCTGGGATTTCATTCCTGGCTGTCCCTTGTGCTAGCTGTATAACCTTGGGCAAGATACACGTCCTCTCTGATTTTCAGAAAAGATTAAAACAATAGCACTTACTCCGGGACTCAGGATTGCAGGAGATAGCGCATGAAGTTCCTGCCAAGGGGCCTGGCATCAGCAGGTGCTGGCTGCCTGTGAATTTTCCTCCCCAGCTGCCCTTCCTCTCCTTTTCTGTCCTCGTGTGTTGAAGCTGGAATCAGCCTACTGATGTACACCTGTTGTCTTGACTCTTAAAGAAAAATGTTAAAATTGAGGCACACACCAGACAGCTTCTTAGCAGGCATCCACACACCAGCTGGGGTGGGCAGAGCTGCTCAGGCCTCTCTCCCCTCCGGCCTGGCACTGCAGATGTCCCCAAGGTGCATCACACTGACAACAGCACGCTCAGGGAGGCAGAGCCATGAGATCGATGCCCATGCTGGGCAAGAATGCAAGGGTTTCATCAGCCCCTGATGCTGCCGAGGATTCTGGAAACACCACACTGAGCATAAGGGCAGGGGAGCCAAGGAGCAGCTCTGAACACCTGCCTTCCCTGGATCACACAGAACAGACTATAAGCGAAGCAAGAGGCTATGTTCCATGCTTGCTGTGCTAACAACGCTGAGGGATTCAGGAAGTACAAGAGGAAGGATGAGAAACATTTAGCTGTGGGAGGAGATCAGCCTCAACTTCCTTGTATTTTTCCCTCATTCCAGCCTTGTTGTCTCTCCCCAACCAGCCAGCAACCCCCTTGTCTCTTTCCATTCACAGTCATGTTTCTCTTAGCAGGAGTCAGCAAATTATGGCCAGGGTTCAAATTCAGCCCACCACTTGTTTTTGTAAATGAAGTGTCATTGGGATGCAGCCGTGCCCATTTGTGTCTGCACCGTCTGTGCCTGCTCCTGGGCTGCAATGCCAGCGTTGGGTGGTGGTGACAGAGACTGTAATGGCTGGCAAAGCCTAAAATATTTACTATATGTCCTTGCTAACTCCTGCCCTTGGAAACAGACCACACAAACTAAAGCCAAGCTGCGTTCCATAGACCACTATAATCCTGGGAGTTAGTGTAATGTTGTTTTTTAAAAAAGAGAGAGTCTCAAAGTTTAATAAATTTAGGCCTGCCTGGATTATGCAGAGAAGTTTCCTGAAGAATTCTCAGAAACCATATTATGCTTAGGTACTTTGTGAATCTTCAAAGGAAGGGGTATTATGGTCTAGGTGTATGAGTCTCATTTTCAAAAGAAAATCAGCCTGAGGCGGGAGCCTTATGCGCTCTTGCCTTGTTAGGAAGTACACTACAAGGACCATGAGAGAGGAACGAGAGAGAAGGCAGCAAAAGCTAAGAGGGAAAATGAGGCTGCATTGCCAAGCCGGCTGCCACCAGGCAGGGGGACGCTGGCTCCTGCACACACCATATCTCAGGATTGTCTGTGGTGAGGGAGAAAGAAGGAAATGTATCCATCAGCCTGTGGGTACAGAGTACAGACCCCTGGTGATGGCAGGCAGCGTCAGGCACAGGTGCGTGCTGGAGGTGAGGAGCTGTCGGGTTGCACCTGCCAGCAGTCAGAGCCCATGCAGAGCTGTTGACTGGAGATGCAGCTCAAACAAGAGAGATCTGAAGCATGCATGCAAGTTTTGATCCCGGGAAACACAGAATGCTGGGTTTCCTACAGCTATTTGACCACGGAGTCATCCCTTTCTGGGTGTATCCAATGGACATGTCAAAGGGCACCTACATCCCTCACAATGTCTAAGACTTGCTAAGCTTCCCCCTCTCCCTGGGTAACCCACATCCTGGAGCTTGCCCATACCACCACAGACTCCTCCCAGACCCCTTCCAAACCCGTGACCTCATCTCAATATCAACCTCCCACCTAGAAAGCAGATCAACATAGTGGGAATGACACACAGCTCAGGATCAGAGACCCAAGTTTGAACACCGGCTCTCAGCTCACTGGCTGAGAGAGTCAGTCAAGTTACTCAGCTTCTACAGGGTGCTGACAGCCCGGGGTGACATCATTTCCTTGATGCTCCCCAACTTCCCCCTAACCTCTTGTTTCCATCTTTCCAAATCATATTCTGCTATTAATTGTGCCCTCCTCTAAATTCATATATTCAAATCCTAACCTCCAATTTGACTATATTTGGAGAGAGGGCTTTTATGGAGATAATTAAGGTTAAATGAGATCATACAGGTGGGGCCACGATCATATAGGATTAGTGTCCTGATAAGGAGAAACACCAGAGAGCTCTTTCCCTCTCCTCTCTCTCCTTGTTCACTCACACGCCACAATAGGCCACATGAAGACCCCGTGAGAAGGCCGCCATCCGCACCCCAAAAAGAGCCTCAACAGAACCTGACCTCACCGACCTCGACCTTTGGACTTTCAGCCTCCAGAACTGTGAGACAATAAACTCTTGTTGTTTAAGCTACTCCGTCTGTGGCAACCCAAGTGGACTAATACACCTCCCCTGCCTCCTCCTCTTCTTCTACCTTTGAAATGGAGAAGTTCCTCAAGGTAGTAACGCCCTTGTCTTCTCCATTCTCAACGCCCCCTCCCATTTTAATCTCATTCTCTCCACTGACCTCACCTGCAACTCACTAATCCGTATCTCCTCTTCTGGCCTCTCCTCTGAGCACTTAGAACCAAACTTTTGAAATCTGTTTGACGTCTCCACGTGAGTACCCCACAGGGATAGCAAACTCATCATGTCTAAAACCAAACTCATCCTACTCTTCCTGAGAGCCCTTCAATATCTTTTTCTTTCTGCCAAATCCATTGCAGAACAGAGGCATAAAGTGGAGAGTTGTATAGAAGGATGAAAAGATAGACATATAAAATTAGAGCTAACATTTGAGCACTTATCCTACGTGCCATATACCATGCAAGATGACTTACATGGGTCAGTTGGTTTAATGTGTGTAATCACTCCTGTTTTGCAGATGAAGAAATTGAAGAAGTGTTAAGCAACTTTCCAAGGATCAGAGTCAGTAGTGACAAAATTAAGTTCACAAACCAGGCAATCAAACTCCAGAGCATGGCTTCAACCAGGTCACTAGACTTTGCTCAGCCAAATCTCTCTTCTATTAGAATAATCCCATCCCCACCTATGTCCTCTCTATGCTTTTGACATTCAAGAAAATAGCAACGCATGTTCACACTGCTTGACTTCCTATTCTCCCTCTTTTCCTACCCCCCACCCCACCATCACCCCCATAGTCTATTTCTATAGCCTAGAACATTCATACTTCCCCTTGAGAACCGATGCATGTGTCACAGTATATATTAATATGAAGCTTTCCCTCAACCCTCCAGGCAAAATTCATCACTTGTTCCCTGTGCTCCCTCCAGCACATTTTATTTTCACTGCTATCAAAGCACCTATTTCTTAGCATGATATTGAGCTCTGTGTTTGTCTTCCCTGCTGGATCACTAGCTTCAGGACAGCAGGGACTTGACTAGTTCATTTCTGTGTGCCACACGTGTGAGACGGCACCTGCCACAGGGTAGGAGGTCAGTAAGTGGCTGTAACTGAGGTTGAATTGAGCTCGAGACCCGCCAAGACTTCGTTTTTTTTTGAACCAGTGAGATGAGAAGGAGCCTGGGAGTTGGCAAGAACCTGTGCCTGTGATCAGAAAATAAAGAAGAAACCTCCACAAGAGGGAAAAATTGCAAAAATTGGGGGCACTATATCCCAACTAACCTCACAGACTCATAAAATCAAGCATGCCAGTGGCAGAAGAGGGCCAGCTGCCAGGGCCAGCCTCTTTCCTAAAGGAAAAGAAGATATTGCTAATGAGGAAGCCGAAGCCATAGAGTTCAATGTCCTTCGTGAGATCGGATACTCAGTAATTGGAATCAGAGGAGATAATGCCACTTTTTGCTTAAGAAATACTCACAAGTCCCTGAAATGTCCATGTCACAGACACACACACATGAATTCCTCAAAGGCATAAGAATTTGTACACCTCAGAGCACATGAAATGAGATAAGTTCTATCCACAATTTAGGGGTGCAGGAAACATTCATCTGTCTATAACCTATAAATCACATTAAATTTGTGTGCTCACCAGGGTGGTGGAAACTTCCATCTCAAGATCTCAAGGTAGAGATAGCTGATGGAACAAATGCATCTAAAGTACCCTCTCCCACAAGCCACTGAAACTACAGTAAAGAGATTTTGTTAAAAAATATAATAATAAATTCAAAAGGACAGGGAGATTGGGGGAGAAGACAACATCCCTTTCATTTTGGAAGCTGGAAAGCAGATGAGTGAGTGGTAACTGACTTGGCAACAGTACAAATAGCTAAGAAACAATCCAAAGAAGAAAGCAGAATCCACAGACAGCTTAGGGGCTGGCAGATCCAGGTAGCTCCTCTGGAAGTGGGGGGCGATGGTGGCGGTAGCTAAGGAAGTGCAAGTGTGAAATCTGGAGCTCACTGTTCAGTATTGTCAAGGTGACACATTAAGGAAGCTGAGTACCTGGCTGCAAGTCCCAGATGACCATTTGCTGGCTGAGAAGTGCTGGGCAAGCTACTATACCACTCTGGGCTTTAGTTCTTGTCCCTGAAAAAAATGGAATGTTAACAATCCTTCCATCTTTGTAAGCTAGGATTTATAAAATGTGTATACCTGTACCTGATACATAGTAAATTCTTAAAAAAAAAAAAAATCCCCACTCCCCATTGCACACTACTAGGAAATTGCCTCTGCCCCACCCCAGCCCATCTGAAGAATTTTTCTCTGGGGAGAATAAAAGAGACTGATTGTGACTAGGAAATACCATGTATAAATAGGAGCAGAGCAGTGCATGAGAAACAGGGGAATTAAGAAACTTTGCATACTAAATATTGACCACCCTTTGCCTCCAGAGCACTGGTCACCAGCCATATCTTCCCAGCAGAAGATTAAAAGAGCCTATACTGGAGAACCCAACCAGCCCAAGAGGAAGGCACTGACCACACTGACACTAGTGGTTCCCTGGTAAATATTTCAGGCTGATCATTGTACAATGAAACTCACAGTCCAGAAGCCACGTCCAGGTATTCAGAGTTTCTGATCATCTCTTAAGCCACTTGACTCTTAACCCTGAACGAACAAACAAGAACTACCAGACATGGGAGGAGGCCTCCAACATGGAATACAGAGAACTGAACACCAAACAAACAGAAAAGAGAGACTGGCAGAAAGGGAAAAGATATTGTGTCCATTGACAAAACATAAATAAATAAATAATAGGACAAGATTTTATATTTTTTTAATTATTTTATTATTTCCTTTTATTTCATCATATAATGGGGGTACAAATATTGTTAGGGTTACATACATTGCCCCTACCACCCCTCCCCGGCCACATGCCAGAGCTTCACACGAGTCCAATCCCCAGGTGGCACGCACGGCTCACATTATGTAACTCTACCCTTCCTCCCCCATCCCGCCTGCCCTCCATCCCAAAAAAGATTTTTTTTTACATTTTGGATACACTGTATAACTTTGCCTCTCCCTAAG